>SNQJ01S0206158.1:0-16492 GCA_010110895.2 Picea sitchensis | reverse complement strand
TACACTATGCTCCCTTGGTTTTGGTGTTGGGATTTGATTTGATATTGTGGTGCTAGCTGGTATACTAACTTGTGTTGTGCGTTGGTGCAGGTGCTTGCCCTCGGTGTTGGTCTCGAATTTGGAGATTGACCCGCAGGCCCAATAATTTTTCTTATTATTTTTTTTTGTATGCTTTAGATATGGGTAATCTCTTTTTTTTTCAGTGTACAGAAATATAAGCAGATTATGGCTGGCTCAGTTGCCTCGTAATAAGAGTTATATACTCTATTTGTACCTGATAATATTTCAGATAGGGCCCTTGCTTTAAGGATCTACCCATCCCATATCAGTTATACTCTGCCTTACTTTGTTTTGGTATAACAGAGGTTTGAGATTTGTGTAAATCCAACTCAACCCTAGATCCAGAGCTAATAGATCTGAGTTATTATATATATGTTGTCATTATTTATCCTTACACACAGTAATAAGGCACAAGACCTCGCCTTTCTTGGGGTATAGATCTCCCTCGAGCACCTAGCTTCTCTTGTTATAAAAATATCCAGGCCTCTGAAATAGGTGCATGCGTATATATATATCCCCCTATATTGATTGGTATAAGCCATACAACTATAAGATGACTAAACATAGACTGATAACACCGATATCAAATTGTATGAAAAAAAAAAAATTATATATATATTTATTTATTTATTTATTTATATGTTTACCTAAAATGTTTAATTATAAATCTGTTTTAGAAATACTTGGGAAGAATATATCTATATAAATATATTCATTTACTTAGGTTTGTTCATTTGAAGCAAGTGTTAAAATTTATTTAACACTTCAATAAGTATATTATTATACCATTTACATTCTCAATGTGCATATTATTTATATATAGATCTGTGTTAAAAAAAATTGTGTGCTTGGCTTGCAGGTTAGGTGGAGGTGGAGCTTGGCCCATATTTGTATACATTTATGTACACACTCCCTTATAGTTTCTATATACATAGTGTTAATGTGTGTCAAACCATTTCTGTTACATAACCCCTTTCATGGATTTCATTGTATAGGTCAACAAGTTTCAAAGTTTTTAGAGAGTTTCAGGGTTGTTAATAGGACACACAGCTTAGCTTTATGTTCAGAGTCAAGAGGATGGGTGGGTAAGTAGGCCCTTGGCTCCAGATTTTAAACCATGGCTCTGATACCATGTGTAAGGCCTCTTCCAACAAAGCCTTATAAATCAAAAATTAAAATAGAGACATGCTAACTTAACCTTAAACCGTTTCTTATACATCAAAATAATCCACTACATAATCAGCATATTAATATTTACGAGCAGATTATAATCAATTTCATAACACAGTAGAATAATGAAAATACATACCTCTCAGTGATGGTGTTTCCCAACCCTAGTTAAATAATTGCTTAAGGTTTATTTAGTTTAATTAATTAAATAATTAATTGTCCTAATGTATATTAGTTAAATAATGATTATTTATTAATAATATTATTTATTTATTTATTTATTGTTTAATGTATATTAATTAATTAACTCATTTAATGTTTGGGTAACGAATTAAAGTTTAATAAATTTTAATTTATTTAATAGAAAACTTAACATATTGAGGGATGGTTGGCATTGAATGGAGGGATAAGGTGCTTGGCATTGAATGGAGAGGCGGTGAATGGATGGGGGGATATGAGGGGGCAAAGACATTCGAGAGGGGGACTTTTTTATTTTTGGGGAGGGAGAATTTTTGGAGGGGGGGAGGAAGGAGTTGGGGAAACAACATCACTGAGAGGTATGTATTTTCATTATTTTGTTGTGTTATGAAATTGATTATAATCTACTCATAAATATTAATATGTTGATTATGTAGTGGATTATTTTGATGTATAAGAAACGGTTTAAGGTTAAGTTATCATGTCTCTATTTTAATTTTTGATTTATAAGGCTCTGTTGGAAGAGGCCTTACATCCTCGAACTCTGGTAATTTGATAGTAGGATCGTGTCCTGCTATTCCAAATACTGAGCTACTCCCTCCTCCGCGCGGTGTAGATAGTTGACTAAGGTTTCCTAAACTGGCTCCTCCAGTTGTTTCCCTTTGTGTTGATGTACTTCCTCATGTCGGACTTCCTTAGAACTTTGGTTGTCTAAACGGTGGTGTTCTTTTTTGTGTATTGGTCGCACATGGGTTTATAGGTTCCACACTGACATTAATATTGAAGGAATGGTTGTCGTCTCCTCCTGTTCTTGGGCCTCTTGTTTTCCTCTCATATGCAGCGCACAAGATTTCCTCAATCTTCTCCACAGCCCGGAGATCCTCTACCTCTTCCTCATCGTTGGCCAAGCCTTCCCTTTCGACTACGGCTCTCTTCTTGGTATTCACCTTATATTGGTAGGGTGCTCCACTATGCATCGTTCCTGATGATGCCAAGATCCACTTGAGTTGGTCGTCATCCATCAAGATCAGGTCCAAAGGTTCCTCCTCCTTCTTCTTTGTATCCTACCCTCCTTCCATTCCTCCTTTCTCTATCAGTGCTTCCCCCCTTCCCCCATGTGTGTAGGGAAGTCCAGATGTTTGATTCCATTGTCATCACACCTTTTTTATATAGCAGTATCTTGATAGAAGTATATAGCTATCGGATGCACCTTCCTCTAGGTCCTTATAGGAACTCTTGCTCGGCTTCACTGTATGACTTTGTTGTGTCTACCATGAATTTTGTGATAAATCCTGCCACAATACAATCAAGACAAAAGTCAACTACGCGGGTGAATTTGTTGTTCACCTGCTGCAGTTGTTGGATCTGTACTGGAGTCCAATCTAGCTGTCGAATTCAGTTCGTTGCGTGGGTATCCTTTAACCTTAAGATCCACTCATGTAGTAGATGTCGAAAATCACAGGAAAAAAACTTCGTGTAGATCCGTAAATACATATTTATCTAGGTATTTATGCGATGTGATTCTGGGGTTTCTATTGTCTTTTTATGAAAACCCTAGATCTGTGGTTCTCAACCAGCCCTCGATTTCTTCTCTCGTGGGGTTCCAAGGTAACAACATCCCCTTTTAACGGTTCATTACTCTTTCGTCGGTTCTTTATTCATTCCATCTCATTTACTCAGTCCTTTCTTGTTCCTCTTAACACGGCAATGGAACCATTTGTTGGTCACTTCTTCCCTTCGGGGGTTGTCTGAGTTATTGACCCAGAGTTCATGTCACTTTGGGTTCCAACAAAGCCTCTAAAACTATCGGCCCTCTTGGTAAACTAGAAGGTAACACAGTGCCAGAAAGCATTGCGCAGTCTCACCCAAGATAGCTTTAAATGGGTGGTTGTAAGACTCGTGTGTTTATAGCCTAGGACAGAGCATGGGATAGGGGTTCCACGGATAGGGTCAAATACCGTGAGCCGTAAGGGAGAGTACTTATTCCTTGGATTCGCATACAAATATCCCACAGGTTAATTACAATTAACTATAAGTAGATTCATAGCCAAGTAATAACTCATCAATCAAGTTTAACCATCAATTGCTTAAAGAAATAAGAATCATGCATACATTTAACACATTACACGAGAGTTACTATGGTTCACCCCCTCCTGGGCTACGTCCACAAAGATTTGGCTCTTGGCTCTTGTATTATGATAGTTCTGCATTTACGGTGCCTCGCGCTTACAATTCTCCACAAAACCAGGTAGGATCTATGTGAGGCGAACTAGATCGCACCAAGCTCCATGGCCTGCGGTCTAATCCTCAGATCCACCCCTCCTTGGGTCTTCTTTGCTCAACAGCTTACAAATCAGTTCGTACCACTTCAGAACATTACAAAAAATCACTCACAACTACTAATGAACTACTCTATATGATACTTTTGTATCAATATTTATACATTTCGGGCTCTCCAGCCTCTTTCAGAATATTACAACAACCCTAACCCTTCTTACGTTAGGTATTTATCCCATACGCGTGTTGCTCCTCCTCCAGTTGTCGCTTTCCTTTGTGCACGCTTTCTTACATGCGCTCGTGTTATTCTTTTGCCAATTGTTACTTCAATTTTCTGCACACTTTATTTTCTACGATCGTTCTTCTTTCCTCTTCGACCTGGTGCCAACAGGCATCCTCTAAGTGTACTAGAGAAAAATTAACCTAGATGTATTGAGAATCTGATGGCATTGCTTGGTAAAAAATTCTTTGGAACCAAATCCAATAAAATCAACTCTTATTTGCTCATTATTGTTGTTCTCTTTGGTTGGACGAGGAGATTTTATTTTGAAAATATTTTCATCTTTCTTCTTTTCCCCATCAAAGATTCTTGATTCATCAACAAAATCTTGAAAGCATTCTTTCTCTATACAATGACTGTGTTTCCATGCTGAGGTTGCAACGATGAATTGTTGCTAAATATTTGTAGGGAACTGTAAGGTTGTCTTTTTTTGTTCATCAACAACTTCATTATCTTTAGAAATAAAACATATCACCCATGGATCCTCTTGTTGCAAATGCCCTTCTTTTGATGCTTGAAATATATCTTCTTCAGTAAACTCTGCTTCAGATGAGCAATCAATATCATAAAAGTTCGATGTAAAGTGATGACTTTCATCATAACTTTTGTTCATCCAATGTAAACATTCATATTGTGGATTTGTATAAGTTGGATTTTCTATTTGAGAATCTGTTGCAATGTTTTCATCATGATTATTACTCTGGAAAAAAAAATTAACGTCTTTCATTAAAATTTTCTTCTGAATCCATTCCTCAGTTATCTTGAAAAAATATTGGGAAGTTTAATATATTAGCATCGATTTCAAGAACATTTATTTCAAGGAATTGAGCTAGCTGCATTAACTATTTACAACTGCACTTTCCCTCTTGCTTCAATAGAAATTTCATATTCGCGAGCAAAGCATTTTCATAACAACTAAAAATAATGACATCGTTTGCAAACATTTATCGAGGAATCTCATGAAGAACTTTCATGAATCTGAAAGTGAAATCTTTGACTGTCTCTTTCTCATTCATATGGATTTCAACCAACTTCAAGAAAAGGGAATATGGATCTTTTTCTTGGAAAATATTTATCCACAAATAAATTATCTAGTACATCCCAACTAGTGATGGTTTCGTGCAACAATGAATAAAACCATTCACTACCATTTTCCTTTAGAGTTAAGATGAACAAATGASATGCAACATCATTTTTAGTCACATTACAAATCTCACAAGTACTGTCAAACTTAATAAAATGTTTCTCTGTATCCTTTGAAGTATTCTGAAAGAACATGGGAAACTTGTCCATGGGAATATATGGCAAGGTATGAACTTCTCCTTGCAAATTGAGTGGACTTCTATGTAAACGTTTCTTTCTTTACATACCTTCTCTCTTTATTGTATCTTGGACAATTCTTCCTGGGCCTGGTGAAGAAGTCAAAATATCTTCATAGCATGAAAGAAATTCCTCAAAGGAGTCTTCATATATATCTTCTTGAAACTTTGAAAAAATTTCATTGAAGTCACCAGGGAATATTTTTTCAAGATCTTGAGTTTCGATGATGGAGTTGTGAAAGAGATCATCCTCCCAAATATTGGATGGTTCTTTGATTCTATGGAAGTTGTCACAACTCATTTGTGACTGAAACTTCAACAATATGTCTTCGAAGCCATTTAATTCTCTTTGAACAAGGTTTTTAGGAACCCAATTCATCTTGAATAAATCTCTAGATCTTGTTCAAAAATTCAACAAGACAACATCTAGTTTTCCAAAAATATCTTATTATAAAAAGTATCATATTTATTGAAAACAAATCATTCCCCAGTGGAGTCGCCAAAAATGTTGAAGTTTAGATTTGTTATGGTCCAAACAACAACCTCACGAGGATATAAATATCCCTCTGCGTTTCTATAGAGGTGTTACTCCTTTGCATTTTCTAAAAGATAAATCTTTAATATCTTAGAATGGGGAGAATGCTAGACGACAAACCCCAAATCTTTATTGCTTTGATTTGTACATGAAATGGTTCTTAATAACCAGATTTGTTGTTTATGTGAAACAAGTAACTTCTTAAAAGTAAAAGATTGAAGAAAGGCTTTAATATTAGAATATATGTATACTCAACATCATTTATGAAACCCTCTAAATCACATGCAAGTAGAGGATACATCCATATCTTCTCACAAGAAAAAGGAGGAAATAGTTTCGATCATTTCAAAGAACTTTAAATTAGTTTTTCATCCATAACCAGAAATAATTTGATGGGAATACTTCAAAAATATCATGCTCAGATATCCCAAGATTTGGGAAATCATTAAATTAAAACCCCAAAGTAGTTCTTTGTGGAGTTTCATAGAGATATTCAACAATACAAAACATCTCAACAAACCAATTGACTAAACCTTCAGAAATAAATCTTGTCAAACATAATGACTAAATTTCCATGAATCCAATAGACAATCCTAGCTTACATTTGGCAGTCACATACATGGCTATAAATACTCCATGATCTTATAAAGAAATTTTTTTGAAGAATACAAGAAAGACACTCAAGACTCAACCTTGTTCTCAGTTCAAAAATATAAGCATAAAGTTTTGAGAAAACAACATAGAAGAAGAAGAAGAATCAAGAAGATGAAGATCTATATTTGTTAATCAGAAGCTTGGTTGCATGTTGATGGTTGAACATTTCTATTCTGACCTTCTAATTGCCCGCTTCCAACCTTTGATGGATCCTTCTATTTATTTTTAAAATATGTTCTTATAACTTCTTGAGGTAGTTAGGGTTTGTTATAGCAAGATTTGCCTCACCCTAGGCAAACTTGCATAGAGGGCCTTTTTCCATTTCCCTATTCAAACTTGAAGTCCCTTTTTGCAAATGCCAAAGCTAAAAACATAATTTTTCCACATATACGCGCCCTGCCTATCTTACAACATGCCTATACGTAGATTGCACCACTACAACCCGCATACATCGGGATTTGTGCCCAAAATTAAAAAATGGTGTCGGGTTTCCATGTCATGTCACGAGATCTATGATCCTTGGCCTTCCATATACTGGAAACGTTCCGACTCGACCCTTCAGTTCCACTTGAAGGCTATAAATGGACCAAATCTGAGCTATGGAAAAGAGGAGAAGAATTCAACTTTGAGAGCAAAGTTACTCTGGAGAAATTATTCACTTCACATTGAGTCTGCATCCCTTTGTCCTTTAAGTCTAAACACATTGTTCAGCCCCCAAGCTCTTCCCTTATTGATTGAGAACCTCATCGTCTCTCTTATATGATCTTGCCTTTGGTGGAGGATTGAAGTGGTGGAGGTCCAACTAGAAGGAACTTAGTTTCTCGGTTACGAACCGTGCCGACACGGAAGTTTGTAACTCATTCACTTATGTTGATTACATATTAATAGAAATACTCTTTTCTCGTCCAATTAATATCTTGTGAATATTTGAATAGTTATTCCATGGTCGTATTTGTTATGAATATTGATGGATTATGCTATTGAATGTGGTAACATTATATATTGTCACCATATGCTTGTGTTTCTTGGTTGTTTAGGACTAGTTGCAGGTATATCGCTTTGGGTCAAGTGATCAGCGGTGGACTTCATCAAACGTCTGGACGAGGTAGGCCTTTTGTCTTTTCTTGCTATCTTTTTTGTTTATATAGCATACTTGAGATTAGAATTGATTTCTGCAGTCATTTCTGTCTATTGTGGTTTACCCCTAGCCACAGAGAGATTTCCTTGTAACAGAATTGGTGACCATACTGGGGACAAAATCTTATTTTTCAGGCTTTGGAGTGTTTTTCTCCTTAGATTGGTCTTGTTTATATTGAGTTTCTTGTCGTATGATTTCTTAACAGCCTCTGTTCACTCTGAGTCTGAGTTTCTTAGCCTTCTCCTTAGGTATGCTGTGTTTTGACACATATACGTGGGTTTTTTCTTTACAGTCGCGTACATACGTGTGGTGTCCTTCTACAAGATGCGTACATACGTGCTTCTCCCTTGAACAGTCGTGTACATCACCCTTTGTTGCTTGGTTGTTGGGTAGGTTTTGATGATTTTTTAGTCTTCTTGGGTCTCTGTGGTGACTGTTAAGTGTCCGTGGAATGACAGGAAACCTGTCTTTGGTTGAATTTTTGGGCGGTGCCTTTCTCATCATCTTCTTCATTTGATTGTCCTTGCATCTTGGGATGGGTGTTTTTCTCCTTGATATCCTACTTGGTTTGTCTCTCTTTACATATGCGAGAGTATTTATATCAAGTTGTTGTTCAATCCTTTCATTTTCATTCTCTTATATTGAAAATACAAAAATATTAGGCATTTTACATTGATTGACATTTTGATCTTTTGAGTCTTTATCATTAATCTTAGTGCATGTAAAGAAAGGTTTCATTTTTATTTAGAATTGCATAATTGAATTGAGAATTGCATTTTGAAAAGCATATCATCTATTGGAAATTGAAGTTAGGACTTTGCATTGTATTCATATTCATTTATTTTACTTGTTGAGTCATGACATCACTAGTTTCACGACCACACCTTTTTGAGTAAGAAAGGCCATTAAAAGTAACGCTATAATTTAAAATTGATTAGTAACGATTTTATCTTTCTAGGGTACACAAACTAGCTTAGGATTTAGAGCCTTGGAATAGGATTTTGTGAGTAAACTTCTCCAAGGCTATTAAAACAACATATGTGTATGACTAAGGGAGTGGAGAAATTGATTTATAATCGATAATATCAGGAGGCTCCGCTTACACCAGAGTTAAGCACAAGGTTGTGTGAGGTTGGTTGAAGGGATATCCCCTCGATACCTTCTTAGCGTCATATATATTTCTGGGGATCTATTCGTATATCGGGATCTTGATAGTTCCCTTACCTCTGTGAGAGGTGGTGCTTTCAAGGTTTCGGGCTTTGCTACCCTACCCATACAGTGGAACTGACTTACGACTGTTCACATGTGCATCGGTTATACCATGGTTTCTTAGTTGTTTGACTTAGGTACCACATAGGTTACTTGCAGGGGTTATTATGCAGGTGACCTGGGTCAGATAAGGGTTGGACAACACACAACCTTTATGGAGGATTACCTCTCCGAGGGGATATGACCGACTGGTTGTTAAGCCCATGAAGGCCATTATAACTAATTATGATAGCTCCAATATTTAGCAAAGGAGTCTCATGCCCCTCTTGGGAGAGGCATACCTACTTTAGGGAGGGAGGCCCCTTTCAGCCACTATATCATGTTTGTGTGCATATTGGCCTTATGATTTTATTTTGGTGTGCTCGTTGATTATTAGTTGACCTTAGGATTTTGTATTGCATCATGAGTTTTCATTATCATGGATGATGGAGTCCCTTTGGCTCCCTCATTTAATGCTACCTCCTCCATGACATTCACTCATTTCATGGGGACGAATCCATCTGTGTTTCATAATGGTATGTAGAATTATGATACTCAGTCGGTGCCTTGGGTCTCTAATAATTTTCTCATGGTATTCCAGATATGTCTTCACACTTGCCATCCTCTGTCCCATCTCCTTATGTGAATCCTAGTTGTGGGTATAGGGGCATGATGCCTCCTAGTTCTCCCTCTCTGTTTGGTAGGAGTCATATCCCTCAAACAACTATTATGGTAGGAGGTTGGAATATTCCTTCCTATGAATCCACTTTTCCAGGATCAAGTGCTCAAATGGGCGGTCATTCTACTTATTACACTTCGTCCACCTATCCTTCTTCTGTTATGTCGGCTCCTACAAACGCTTTTCCAATGGCAGACCTTCGTCTGTCCTCTGGTGTTTCATCCAGGGGAGTTATTTTTATAGTATGGGCAACCCCCTTCATGTAGTTCCTTCGTCTAGGGGCAACATATATCCTCACATGAGTAACCCTTGTCATGTCGCTTTCTCTTCACAAGCGGCTTCCTTGGTGTCGATGCCCTTACACCCCTTTATGAATCAGTATGGAGGAGGATACTATCCTGCTGGAAATGTCCATGGTGTATACCAGAACCCTTCTTGGCCTACAATTTCCCAAAACCACTCTTTCCCGGAACCTTGGTCTCAAATTCCATAACCCACTGCCACCACAAGTATAGTCACTGTAGGTCACACTGGCATTATATCACCAACCTCTGCTAGTCATGTTGGGAATTGGTCGACAACCTCTGCATGACATGTTGAAGACTCGCAACCAACCATTGCAAGTCATGTTGGGGGCATCACTCTAGTCGCCATGAGTCATACTGACATCACATCTCCAACCTTTGTGCATCATGTGGGAGATGAACCACCAACCTTTGTCAGACACGTTGAGAGCATGTCACCAACCATTGTGAATGATGTTGGGGGTATTCATACGATTGAGAAACCTAGATGTGTAACACGTAAGCCCAAGTTCCTTTGTAGGATTTGCAAAGGAGATCATCGTACTCATTTGTGCCCTGCTACTGTTGTGGTACCAGAAGCTTGGTCCTTGCTTGGGAGCCCTTTGGGTTTCTGTAAGCTTGGTCCTTGCTTGGGAGCCCTTTGGGTTATGAGTTGTCTTTGGCTTCCCAAACTTCTTTGGTCGAGCAAATGGTCATGTCGATGTAATATTCGCTAACACTCCTCTACCTTTAAGGGCCGATGCATCCCTTGACCTTGTTTCCTCACATCCTATTCAACTGTGGTCGCAGTCGTAGGTAATTCGACCGACACCACTTTATTTCATGGGTGATGTGTCTCTTTGGACCTTGTTGTCTCACATCCTATTCAAAAAAAGGTTGAAGAAGGGTCATTAATCACGCAATTTCGGTCGATACTTCTCTTCTAGTTCTAGTTGTATACCTTTTATACCATGTCCTTAACATTTCTAGCCAGGTACCTTATGAACAAGAGAGAGTTTTACTCTCCTCGGGTACTCTCCCTCCAAGTCTTGGAGAAGTTCCCTTTGAATGGGATGGTCTTGTGGGGTATAAAATTCTTCCTCCTATGCCTTTTCAGGTAAGAGACGTTATCCGATATATCATGGAGAAGGTAACCTCCGCTAGTACTTTATCCTCCTCGACTTAGAGAGCTTTGGGTTTTCCCAAGCTTGTGTCAGTCATTTGTAAGTTGTTGACCTTTCACAGTAATCTTGTATGGGAGCCTTGGCCTCCCCCATGACATGCCACCTAGAAACCTCTCAACGAGTCTGATTTAAGCTCTTTTCTGACTTGTCTAAAAAGTGAAAAGATTGTTGAGTGAATTTGTCTCTTTCACACTCGTTAATTGTATTTGAAAGATCGTGAGTCTTAGTTAAGCTCTTTTCCGACTCGTTTTCAAAAAGCGAAAAGATTTTAGAGTGAACTTGTCTCTTTCACACTCATAAATTGGATTTGAAAGGACGTCTATTTGGTGCAATTTTATCCCTTTTTAAAACCAAGTAGACTAACATTACGAAAAAGGACATTTTTTGGTGTTAAGTTGTGATTGCATCTCATGCCCTTGTTTGAAGTATTGAGCCTATTTTCGGTTATCGTTGTTGTCTTATAAGTCATTTACCTCAGCACTTTTCACACTCAACCAAGCAGAGCCTTGTTTATATCCTTTGCATCTTGACACCCTATACCCAGGAGGAAACATTCCCCCTAGTGTCCATATCCCGCATGCACCTCCTTGCTTTGATCATAGGTATGTTCCACTGCTAGAACTAGTTTTACTTACTTGCGACACTTGTTTCCTCAACTGTATCATAGCATTCATTTGACTATGAAAAAACAAAATACGGGCAGGAAGGGATTATTATCTTATATTGGCAGTAGTCGTGTCGCCTTTGAACAGAGCACAAAAATTTTGAGTCCACTTGTCATCATAATTTTGGGTTTAGCATGACCTTAGGAAGCTGAGCTTGTTATAGAGAGTTTACTCCTTCGACTGGTTACTCTTCCAGTCCTTATGGAGAGTTTGATTCATGCCTCCTGCATCTCAAGGTTTCATCATTGAGTCTATGCTGCCAGAGTCTTCCATATGTCTCGTGCTCTTATTCAAAGGATGTATATCAACCTGCATCGGCCATTCTTCAGAACTCTTGACTTCGCATGTCAGCCATGCCCTCAGTTTGTCTCAGAATCACATGAAGTTGTAGTCTTATTGAGCACCCTGGTCCTACTTTCCTCATTGGTAGGTAACCTTGAACCCAATAGTCGACATTTCGTCATTGGTCGTTGATTGGGTGGTTTCCCTTGTGTTCAACGCAAGACATATATTCACACATTGGGATTCGTGTAGTATCTTAGATGTCATTAGCCTTATTGGTGGTTTCCTCACCTTTGTCAGAAGTTTTCCTCATTAGTTGTTATTCAGAGGATCTTTTTCGTGTACTGCTTGCACCTGGCACACGTGAAAGACGCACAGGGTCATGGGTTCGTGAATATGGTCTTCGTCTGATTTCCTCCAAATCATCAAGCTCTTGCTTTGTACCTCGTGCTGAATGATGAGAGATTCCTTAATGCTCTCCTTTTAGTGGGTCTCCTTCCATCGACTTCATCTCATCTATTCTGGAGACGATACCTAGAGTCCTATGAGTACATAGAGGCTTGCAGTCATTAGTGGCAGGTTCTCTCGCCATTGACAGTTGGGAATACATCAACGTCTCTTGATCGATGGATTCTTCGAGTGTTCGAACCCGACTCCTTTATTCACACTTGTAATAATGTAGTCAGTGCCTTGATACCTACTTTCATAATCGGTAGGTTGTCTCACGTTTGTTAACGGTATCCCTCAATGACTGGTAATCAAACGAAGTCTCATTATGTTCGACCTCAACTCATTTATTCACATGATGTAGACTTTCACCTTTGGCAGATTGTGTAGAAGACTTGAAGACATCAGTTTATAGTCGCAGCTTTCCTGAGTTGTTGCTACCTTTCATTGGACCAGTGCCTATGTGACTTCAGTGATCATGGGAGAATAGATTGTACTCCATTGTATACAAATGACTATGACATCCTTTTCCATGTAGCCACCTTTGTATTGCCTATTCATGGCCATGGACAATTGTTTGGTATATTTTCACATGGATCTGCAGTGCAATTCAAATTGGCAGGCATGTATGGAAATTCAGTACAAATTGTAATGAGCAACTAGTTCTTCCAGCCGAGTACCCATTACTCCACTTCTAGGTTTTATACTGTATTTCAGAATTGTAGATACTCCTCTGACCTCACACATTAGGGGGCATCTATTATAGCAAGATTTGCCTCACCCTAGGCAAACTTGCACAGAGGGCCTTTTTCCATTTTCCTATGCAGAATTGAAGTCCCTTTTTGTAAATCCCAGAGCTAAAAACATAATTTTTCCACATATATGCACCCAGCCTGTATTATATCATGTGTATACACAGGTTGCACCACTACATACAGTGTACATTGGGATTTGTGCCCAAAATTAAAAAATGGTGTCAGGTTTCCCTATCACGTCACGAGATCTATGATCCTTGGCCTTCCATATACTGAAAATGTTCTGACTCGGCCCTTCAGTTCAACTTGAAGGATACAAATGGGCCAAATCCGAGCTATGGAAAAGATGAGAAGAAATTATTCACTTCACATTGAGTCTGCATCCCTTTGTCCTTTAAGTCTGAACACATTGTTCAGCCCCCAACCTCTTCCCTTATTGATTGAGAACCTCGTTGTCTCTCTTATATGAGCTTTCCTTTGGTGGAGGATTGAAGTGGTGGAGGCCCAGCTGGAAGGAACTTAGTTTCTCGATTCTAAACCGTGCCGACATCTTAATAGAAATACTATTTTCTTGTCCAAATAATATCTTGTGAATATTTGAATTGTTATTCCATGGGTGTATTTGTTATGAATATTGATGGATTATGCTATTGAATGTGCTAACATTATATATTATCACCATATGCTTTTATTTCTTGGTTGTTGAGGACTAGTTGCAGGTATATCGCTTTGGGCCAAGTGCTCAATGGTGGACTTCATCAAACGTCAGGATGAGGTAGGACTTTTATCTTGTCTTGCTATCATATTTTTTTATATAGCACACTTGATATTAGAGTTGATTACTTGTTAGGGTCCTAACTCATACATAGGTAGAACAATATATTCGGATGTAATAAAAGTCAATATTAATAAGGCCTTTCAATAAAATATAATAAGGCGGATGTAAGAAAACCTAATAGAAGCTTTTGCTTCCAGAAGGATCTTCCACTAGATGCTTCTTTTTAGTATAAATAGGAGTCGAGGATATGAGAACCCTAGCTTGGATATTATTGTAATAGAGATCTACTCAACTGGAGGTTGCCCCCTCGAAGAGGCCCATGAACATTGCTTTCAGATTCAAAGTGTTATTTATGTTGTTATTCTTATATCATTTCAGTGTTATTGTGGTGAATGTTCTGGTTATATTGTTGTTATTCTGCCATTACTAGCGTTTTATTTCAGTTCTGCATACATTTTATATCTGGTATATTTCAAGTGGTATCAGAGCACTTTCCTCGGCAGAAAGTGTGGGTTAATTTTTTTTTCAGGGTAGAGACGTATTACGGCGTCTTTAATCCACAGAGATACGTCGTTACATGCATAAACCCGTGGTTGAGGGATTCTTCACGCAGGAAATACAAGTGGTACTTAAGCGCACATATGTTGGCCACCCTTGTAACCCCTGTTGGTACCCCTTCGAGTGGTAGTGCATCAGACAACACATGTGTACGGATCGGCCTAGATTACCTGAAGCCCTCTTTAGATAAACCTATCGGATGCCTAACTGTTATAGTGTCACCGAGAACAACACTTGGGAAGATGTACCTGGGTAGTCGGGTAGTATGGCTAAGGGTATGGTCTATCCTCCTTAGTTAGTGCTCTAATATATTGGGCCAAGTACTACTGTTGGACCCCGCACATATATCAGAGAGCTATAGCACAAGGCAAACCCTTGTCTGTAGAATCCTTGAATACCTAACCCTTGGGGGACAGAAACATAAACGAATTAAAACAGACAAGATCTATTGCCGCACAACTGTGTTCAGGTTGCCAAGTAAATACACATTTCTTTCTGGTTAAGCATTTGGGCATTTCCTCTCTGCAGTATTCTTCAGACCGGAGTATAAGTCCATTTAAAAATTTTAAAAAAAAATCTGGAAATTTTTTCACCATTATTTAAGACCTGTTCCATTGGATTCATCCCTTCACCCTTATTACATTCATCCATATCATTTTTTCGGAAAAAATATTTTAAACCACCCACCCCTTTTTAGTTTCCTCATCCTCATGGCCCATACTCATAGCCAAGATTTGGAAGCTCGCTTCAACACCCTGCAATCTGGTCTCATTGAGACCCAACAAGAAGTGAAATAACTCAGTGTCAATGTTGTCGCCATCAATACAACCATGCAGTCCTCAATGGGGGAAATCAAACAAGACCTCACCACCCAGCTTGAATTAGTCTTTTCGACACTCTAAACCAAACTACATATCCTTAAAGATAACCCTTCCTCTTCCTCACCGCCACATACTGAAGGTGACCATTCCTCTCATTCCCATACCTTGCAGAACCATCACTTTCAACGTGACCTACACCTTCTACGGGTGGATGTGACCAAATTTGATGGCTTGGACCCCACTGGTTGGGTAACCCAAATGGAACATTACTTCTCTTTATACGGCATTACATATGACTTGGCCAAACTCCGGTATGGTGTTCTCCATCTAGATCAAGAACGTTGGAAATAGTGGCAATGGAGGAAAAATTCTCGTCAAGGGTATATTGCTTGGACACACTTTGTGGCAGAGATTTATGAACACTTTGACACTGACACCAACCATTTGGGTCATTTGACAAAGCTGAAACAATTAGGAATAGTGGAAGACTTTATACTTGCCTTTGAGCGCCTGGCTTTTAGAACAGAGGGCATGTCTGATGCCTTTTTCCGAGAGTGTTTTATCAGCGGCCTCAAGGATGAAATTGGAGCACATGTCCTCATGGCTCGGCCTGAGAGTTGGGTGGAGGCTACCAAAATATCTAAATAAACACAACAGGTTGTATCTTCTAAAAACCACAAACCCTCCTTTATCCCTCGCCCTAAATGCGTAAATCCCACTACTCCCTCTACTCCACTAAAGATCCAAAAATTGACCAGGGATGAAATGGTTGAATGCCAACTCAAAGGCCTTTGTTATAACTGTGATGACAAATATTTCACGGGCCACAAGTGTAAAGAACAAAAAACAATTATGGCCATCTCAAAGGAGATTTCGGAAGAAGATGTAGAAACTCCCTCTGTGTCTAAGTCACCTGAATCCACTGACATAACCCCTCCCTCATACCCTCCCAAAGTAGAACCGGTCATTTCCCTCAACGCTCTCACTAGCTTCTCTGCTCCCCAAACCCTCAAGCTAATTGGTTAAATCAAGCATCAGAAGTTCATCATTCTGGTTGATAGTGGCAGCACCCATAATTTTATTCATCACCACATTGCCCAAGAAACTCATTTCTACATCCATACAGTCAATAATTTCCAAATCATGATTACCAATGGTGG
>SNQJ01S0206157.1:9567-25966 GCA_010110895.2 Picea sitchensis | reverse complement strand
TGGGATGAAATGATGTGCTATGACCGATTTTGGATAGTTTATATTGTGGATCGTGATTGTTTTTTTCTTCTTCTTAAGATTTTATTTTGGACAATTATAATCATGGAAATCGAATTACCTATGTTATGACCCAATTAAATCTATGCAGGGGAGCATGGTATTTAAGGAAAATGACATGTGGAAGGAAATGTATGTAGAACTAATAATTATTTAATTTTCATAGACGTGTTTGTGTTTGTGTAGGAAACATAGTGATCCCTTGCCAACTTGACAACATATGGGTGTGTGTTCACTACATGTCTTGACAAGACATGGAGTCTTTCATATAAAAACATAAGGAAGGTATTTATGTCGCGAAGCCAAGGAAGTGGAGTCCATATTGCTATGTATGTCACGGAGACAAGTACATGGAGTCCATATTGTTATAATCTATGGCACAGAGATAAGGACGTGGAGTCCATATTGCTACCTATGTCGCAGAGACAAGGATACATAGTCCATATTACCTAATTAGGAACAAGAGTTGCAGGGTAAGGGTGTGGAATCCTTACTCCTCCAAGAACTTCTATATTTTTAAGCTTCCAAGTAATTTCACTTTGGGCCTTGGGGGGAATTATAAGATGTGTTAATTACCCACTTAGGAGGGGCATTGGAAGTAATTCCAATGAATGATATTCTTGTAAACATATATAATTAATCATAAGGGCATAAAATTTAATAATAAATTAAATACATATATATATCTATATATTTAAAGGTTATGTAATTAATGATAAACTAAATTTAGAGGAGGAAACCAGGTAGACATACAATAATGTTTATTTTTTAAATAAAGAAAATTAAAGAAATCAAAGGGTTTTGAATGGGGTGAGGTGTAAATAAGGAGAGAGGTTATAAATAGAAGGGGAAATGGAGATGAAAGGGGAAAGGATGCAAGAAGTTTTCAAGAAGGGAGATTTCATGAAAATCTAAAGTGCTAATTGGGGTTTGTTTTTTTTTCCAGTCAAATATGAGTGGTGAGTCCATGTAGCGCAGGGGACGGTTGGGAAGTAAATTTGGCGTTTGGTGAGTTGGCATTGGCAAAACATTTTTAGAAGGGCATTAATCTCTATGGGTATAAATTTGTTTATTTACATTTAATTGCACCACTATGTTTTTAAAAATTTATAATTATGGTACTTAGGCATTTATGCTATAATTTTTTTTATGATGATGTGTTGTGTAAGAATTAACTTACCGGTGCATATGTTTACCAATGCACCACATAAAATAATATATCTGATTTATGCGGTGCATCTTCTAACGTAATGCCCGTGTGCATTAACATTATTTAGACACACTATAAAAAAATTAGCTATATTATTTTATGTGATGCGTCAGTAAACTTACGCCCTGGTGCATTAATGTTTACAAACACACCGCCATAAGAAAAATTGGCATTGTTTTTTAGTGCACCTTGTAAACTTTCAAGGTGCACCGTCCGCGGTGTGAGCCGAACGACTCGAAAGCACCGCACAGAAAAAAAAAAAAAAAATTAAACAGTGGAAATTTAACTAAATTTTGAATTTTAATCTACTACAATATAAAGTTATAAAGAAACAAATAAATTACATGGACATTTTCTCGCCGGGGAGGCATGGTTTCCACGTAGTCCAAAAAACAAATTTTCCTACCGTTTATAAAAATTCAAAATCCACACACTAAGCAATAGACGGAAGGAAGTAAAGCAAGGGAAGCACCAACTGCAAGGTGTTTCAGAGGCAAAAGTTGCACCAGTGCTTGAGAATTATACAACACTGAAAATGATAAAAATGATTTTTTACCGTCGGTAAGTTTTTTTTATCTAAGCCTATTATGGTGTGCTCGATTGTTAGACACACCAATGCGCCCCTATTTATCTAGTGCATTGGAGTATATATTTTTTTAAATAACCCTACCACGATGCGTTATTTTTTAGAGCAACTTGGAGCATTGGTGCGTCCATATTTAAGGTGTGCACCGCAATATATATTTTTAAATAACCCTACAATGGTGCACCAGTGGTTAAAGGACACGTGCGTCAGTATTTAGATAGTGCACCAAAGTATATTTTCTTGAAATAACCCTACCACGGTGCACCATTTTGTTAGAGAACTGGAGCGTCCACATTTAAGAAGAGCACCAAAGTATAATTTTTGTGAAATAACCCTAAGACGGTGCACTGTGTGTTAGAGCACCGATGCATCAGTATTTAAGGAGTGCATCGAAGTATACTTTTTTTTAAATAACCCTACCATGGTGAACCATGTGTTAGAGCACTGATGCATCATTATTATACACGCATTGGTGCACTTAGTATTTATAAACGCACCATGAAAAAAATTCTACTAAAACCTTCGGTCGCTAGCCTCCACTAGTGTCTTCCGCTATAAATGGATTTTTTGACTACTTTTATAGGGGCTTCTACAAAAACCTCCGCTAGAGGGTATTTTCCTTGTAGTAAATGGAAGTTGACATGGCATCTGTTATCACCATAACAATTTTCAAAAGGTATCCAAGTGTCATAATTTTAGCGAAAGGCTATGCCGCTAAGGAGATATGATAATTCAGAGGACCAAGCTATATCTGGCAATGTATGGAAAAATATAGCAAAGGTGCGAAGGGTAAGACTCGACAAACCACCGATATTGAAAGAGACACAGATCAATGACTAAGGTGCATATCGAGGACTGAAGTAGTGCGAATATTAAGCAGTCGAGGGTGGGTCGGGGAAAACCGTCATGGTTTTATCAGCGAACGTGTGGCGCCTCTAGAGGTACATAGGGGAAAAAATAAGTCTGACTAAAACCACTTTCTCCAACCCTCGATGTCAAAGTCGTTGGGAAAATGTGGATTGTAGATCTTAAAGTGGCCTAGATCAACGGCTGAAACTCATATCGACCATTGAAGTAGCGCAAAGATTAACAAATCGAGGGTGTGCCGGGGAAAATCATCATGGTTTAAATTATGGACGCGTGGCGCTCTCAGAGGCACATCGAGACAAAAAGAGGTCGACCTAAAATTGTTTTCTCCAACCCTCGATGTCAATAGATACATATAAAAGGAGGACCCCCCGACATTATTTTTAGATAAGTTGAAGCATTCAAACGTTCAGAAATTTGGCGCAAAGCATACATTTGAAACTCAAGCTCAGAACTGAACCAAATTCATTCTTATTTCACCAATTAACAGGTATTTTTCACCATGGCCACTAATACTGTTGTCTTATCCGTAAATGAGCAAGACATCTCCTCCAGAGAAGAAGCCCTAATTGATAGAGACTCTGACGTTTTCGACACAGAGATAACAGTCTCACCTGTTTCTATGTCCAGATCGAATTTGTTGGACAATGTTGGAACACTCATTCCTTTCCTCGAAGCGGCTCAAGCCTCCATCACCCCTTATGTCATAAAAGTAGTCTTTCCTTTCCCTGAATTTGTAAGCTCGTGTGCAGGGCGATATTCTCAAGAAGAAAGAGTCATTTTGAATAAATTAGGGTCAACGGTTTTATGTGAAATAGACAGTCCATCACTCTGGCACACCCTCAGTATACCAGAGTCCTCCTCCACAGTGTCAAATCCCTTCGAGGAACATAAGGTGATCACAATTTATAGAGAATGCCCACCAGAAGTAAAAACCCATTTTCTGCAAACCAGTGTCAAACCTGAACACCATTCAGAGAGTCTGTCATTACCTACCAGTGTAAGTGTCATGGTCATCGAAGTCCAGTGGGATTGTTCTCTGTTGAGTCAAATTTTGGCGTTGGACAATGACAAGTTTGTGGTAGAAGTCATGTTAGGTTTCATGTTGACTTTCTTTATGTCAGAGTCTGGTGATTCAGTCTGTGTCAATTTTGACAAATTTATTGCCGACAATATGCATCAGTAGTTGATTGAATTCAATTCATTGAGGCACTTCATATATTACATGCACTTATTGAAAATGTTCCTGGAATATAATAAAACCGAATTTCCTGAGACTGCATTTATTTCAACCGAGTGTAAACAAATCACCATGCTTATTTTCATCAAGAAGATTATGTCCAGGGTGTACAGTCTTATTTTCGGTTCAGACTTGCCAAAGGTCCTGGAAGAAATGAAAAGCAGTTTGCAACCAGATCCAGAGAGCAAGGTAGGAGACTGGATGTTGTTCATACAATCCACTGTGATTTGGGTATATGGCTACCAAGAAGGATCTTATCTTTTAACAGTTTTTTTGACTCCCAAAATATTTTCTTTGGAGTTCATAAGACAGAGGATCATCTCTAAGACTGACCATTTTTTGAAAGCACACAAGGCTTCTAATCTAAAATTTCCTTTCATAGTAGGTCCCTTTGTGGTGAAGAACAAGTCCTGTTTGCCTCAGATTCAATCCAAACTCAGTGAATTTGGGTTCACACAGTTGCAAGGAATAAAATACAACCTGCACCAAATCATATCAAAGAGAATATTGGCAAGCAGACAAGGCCCCTATGAACACGAGCATGTTGAAGGATTCGATAAGTTGGCCAATCTAGAAACCTGTGTAGATATGGAGGTCACTATGCATCATGATCAAACAAAACAAACAGAACCAACTTCCCAGCAGAGCCCAACACAAAAACCTTCTCCTAGGTTGATTGTCAAATCTCCTAAAACGAGAATCTACAATAAGAGGAGCAGTTCAAAGGCCCTGGGTGATAGTAGCCAGTAAGATATTCTCAAGAAAATGAAAATCACATCATCCTCTCAAATAGTCGACTTGGAAGAAGAAGAGACCAAAGAGAAAACATGCATGGAAATGATATAAGGTTTAACCAAGAACGAAGAAACAAGTACAGGAAGCAGGACACAAACTGAAAGTAGCAAAAAGGTTTTTAGCAGCAAGAAACACATATTTAGCCATACACCTGGGGAATTTTATCATTCCAAGGAATATTTAATGAACCAGTACGCTGTGAAGGGAAGTATGGTTGTTGTGGTGGGAAATCCCCCTATGCACTAGTAAATAGGGTTATATTATGCATGCAGATATGACCAAAAGGAACCTACTTTCTAGCTTCGTCCCAGACTTAATCCCCATTTCTTTTCAGCAAATACATGGTTAGACCAACATACCTTGTTTCGGATGTTCGATGTCAATCCTTCTTCATGCTTGATCGCTTGTTGGCATCTATCCTCTCAAGATTGACCTGCATACAAAATAAGCAACAAACTACACATTCATTTTACCTACAGACTAATGGGTTAGAGATTCAAACATATATTTACTGAACTATGAAGAACTCATATAGTGGGATGGGAAAAGCATTTCTTTATTATTAACTTTAATGAATCAACTTACAATGTCGAGACCGGCCACTGCTCCGTGAATCCTGATCCTGGGCTCCTCTTCAAATGTCCTCCAACTTCTTTGCTTTGTATCTCTTCTTGCACAAGGATGGATAAAGGGTTGGGACAATGGGAATGTGCAATTGGGAAAATTTTCTTTACTCTTATTCTCCTCTTCCAAATGGGACCCCTAACCCTTCTTTTATAGGCTATAAGAAGCTTGGTATTTGGATGAACCCTCGGCCATGCATGTCCGGGAGTTTCAATTAACTCACCCAAAGCTATGTGTTCTGTCAGCAACTTTCCTTTTTTCGTGTTTTTTTCGGTCCACGCGAGCTATTTTAGGTCAGCGAGCATGTACATCCGTGCAGTAATGGAGTAGGTCATGTGGGCCATTATAAAAGAGGTTTTTTAAAGAGTTGTTCAGCAATGCTTTGGCAAAGAAAGGATCTGAGATGGCCTGATGCCAGGTAAGCATGTATGGTGCAAATTAGGGTTATAACATATGCCCCCTAGTGTGTGAGGTCAGAAGAGCATCTGATGGCCGAAATACATTACCAATCTTTACTGATGTGCTGAACAAGTGAGCCCAGGGACCAGGAACCGGGAGGTGCCATCTGCAAAATAACAAATGTCTCATCGAGGCAAGCATGCCCATGCTCGAGAAAAAATAGAATCATGGCTACCAATCAAATACACTATAGATCCATGTCAAATAACTATATAAAGTGTAGCCTTGAACAATACACAACAGAGATACATCTCAAAATAAAAAAGATATACATATAGAGTATCCATCTTCTAGAAGTTGATACGGCCTGATGGTTGGAGATGATATCTTCAGAGCTCGAGCAACAACTTCAAAATATTCAAAACTCAAGGTAGGAGTGTAATATGAGTGTATGACTTCACTACCCAGAGGTCTTCGAAGGCTCGTCGATCATGAACTAGATAATCTTGATGATCAGACTGAAGGCTTCATTGATTTCGAACAAGGACTTGATTGGACATTCAGGATGGTCGGGTATGAGGGCAAGAGACAAATTGTAGAGGGGCCAACTCNTCAGGCTTGGTAGAAACTTCCCTAGGACAACAACACGACAAATGATAAGACTTAGGCAGCATGGCATTAATCATAAGTTTACGAAGCAGGAGGCAACGCAAACTCTCCATATGTTTGGAAGAATAACCAAACGGAGGAGGACACAACTCTATGTAGCAAGAACAACTTCCTAAGGTCGTACTACATCCCATAGTTTGACGAACAAACGAACATATGTGCTTTATCCAAGGGCGACTCATTATGATGCCAATAAAGAAAATACTTTTCCCTTCCTCTTTTTGGGGTATATTTGATTTTTTTTTTTTGTCTTTTTCAATAATTTTGGAAAAAATAATAAAGGAATGTTACATTACAACGGAGGAACGAGTGTTACAAACATACAAGTTCAAGGCGCAAGGACAAGACTGATGTTTAGAATAATGATACTCGTAAAAAATCCTCTGGGGGCCAAGGGTGTTAAGACGCAGAAGCAAACTGCTACAAGGCTTACGTATAAGGTATGCAAACGCGGTTAACAAAACACACAATGGTAACGTCCTTCGATGTAAGTTTAACGAGCCCAAAGAAGGTAAGCTCAGTGGTTTTTCATATTTAGAGAGTCTGAAAAAACATAAAAGGAGACTCCATTGGGGTACCTTTTTCGAAGATAGTCTAGTCGGTTCAAAAAAGGGGTAAACTAGCACCGACAAGACGTCTATTCAAAACCATTTTAACGAGTGTGATAAGGACAAGATCACTCGGCCATTTTTTCATTTTTAAGGAGTCTAAAAAAAACTTAACTATGGACTTCGTCAGGAATGTTCTTCTGGACTATTTTAACGAGTGTGAAAGAATAAGGTCACTCAACGATCTTTTCAATTTTAGGGAGTCTGAAAAGAGCTTAACTATGGACTCCGTGGGGGTTCCTTTTTCATATGTTTAGTCCCTCAGGCCCAAAAAAGGGATAAAATTATACTTGAGAGTACTCTTCTAAAGAACTGAAGTTCCATAGAGTATACCTTTGTTCGTACAGTTGATTGTCCGGACCGAAAAAGGGGTAAACTACCACCAGATAGACGTGACTTCAAATTTCAGTTTAACGAGCGTGAAAGGCCACAAGATCGCTCGACAATCTTTTCATGTTTAGAGGGTCTGAAAAGGGCTTAAAAGAAGACCCGTTATATCTTTTGGGAGTCCTGAGGGTGAGGTCAAGAGAAAAAAGGAATCGTGCAAATGAGGCTCGAACTCGTAATCAGGAAAAACTACAAGGACTCCCGAGCCTACAATGATTAAAGACAACATAGATACCATAATGCAACCAGGATCTACCTAGGGCATCCATGTTCCGGTAAGATCTACCACCAAGTCGTGACACTTCTAAAGAAACTATGATGGTTATGTGTCACAAATTGATGGGATCGATCCTATGGCAAAGGAAAAGGACAACGAGATACAAAAGTCAGGGTAGAAACCTAAACTATATGCGCAAGTTGATCCTTGGAAAACATTTTTCATGGACCGTCAAAAATTACCCAAAACTCCAAAAAATTGTCCCAATACCCGATCATATCCCTCCTATGCAACTCCTGAATCACTCTAAATGGTTTTTGGTATAAAGAAAATGAAAAGGGAGGCCAAAACAGTGACAAAAAGAGGCCAAAAAGTCTATAAATAGAAGTTGGCAGCTCATTATCACCATTGCTAATTTGGAAATTGACTGTGGAGCCAAAAGACCCCCTTTGATAAAAGTGGTGATTCCAGGAGCTATAGTGGATGAAATGAACTTCTGTCTGGACCAAGTAAGTGCAAACTCTCTTAACTTGCATTTTAAGTCTTTATTTTTGCATTGGGTTTCATTTTTTAGGGGGGCGTTGATTTTTAAAAGGTCGGCCCTAGGTCCACGCGGGCTGTCTCAAGATGGGCCACGTGTACATTCGGGCAGAGTAAACTATGTACGCATGTACACGTGACTGTCACCATTACAGCCCGCGTGGACCCCCTTATTGAATGAAAAAGGCTTAAAAAGCAAGGGTTAACCCTCCTGAACCTTGGTGTTTTGCAGGATGTATGTCCACTGGAGAGAAAAAGAGCATGAAGAGGTTAGTGAGTTGGTTGGGGAAGAGCCCAATGTTGTGGCTACTTTTATGCAATGTGGGTTACTCAAGTTTTTCCTATGTCCTTTTATGCGGGCACAACCTAGGCTACTGAATGCCTCGATTAACCACTGGCATCAGAATGCAGAGGCATTCATGTTAGAGGGGCAGTCACTGGTGCCCACGACTGAGGACATTTATTTTTTGACTGGCCTCTCCAGGAGAGGGGAACCAGTCAATTTTTGGACTTTTCCTTCGGGGCCCCATAACATAGCGGAATTGATAGGTCTATATTGTTCAACTGATACAAACCGCTCGAGCTCACAGGTGCCCATAAGAAAGATCACTGACTTATCGCTACAGGCGATAGTATTGCTTATTGGGAAAATCACTGATTTTGCGGCTCTACATCAGGCGTCCCATGCATAGATGAATTGTGCAGTCCAGTGCTTAAATGCACAAATTTTTTATTGGAGTACCACATTGCTTGAGTGTATGAAGAGGCAATTGACAAATTGTTGTTTGTGGACACAGAGGAACTTCGGGTTCGGGACCATTCTGTGTTCATTCTTTTTTGAGAGAGTTTCAAGTTTTAGTCCTCGAGTAGTGGTATGAGGACATGAGGCCTCTCTTCCTGCTTTGTGTAGATGGGAAGTATTACTACCACGACAAGGTGGCAGAAGGACCAATGAGTCCTTCGATGATGATTTTTTCGTGTGGTTGTCGTGACAGATCGCGGTTATAGAGGATTACCCCTATGCCAGGATTGATTTCTCGAGAGACCCTGAGATACCAGTACCTCCTGGTGAGGAGCGAGGGGAGATGGGTAAGTCTCCACCTTTGTATTTTTTTTTGTGTGTTAAACATATGTGATTTTTATGTTGTTTTGTTATGTATATCATTTTTTTGTTATACTAGAGTATTTGACAGATATGTGTTCGTTGTGTGTAGATGTGGGACTAGTGCGATTCGCTGACTATGCGAGGAACAGGCGTCGCCCTCGGCCAGGAGTCGCACCTGCCGCCATAGGGGGACTAACAGTAGCAAGAGATCTTCCAGCTGGGGAGGCTGAGAGGGTATTGAGATGAGTCGAGCAGAACTTTACTGTGTTCACTCGCACAGTCTCGATGGCATAGATTGAGGACCTGCCACCATCTATGTAGCCTCATTTAGTGGGGGCACCACGAACGTGGGTCCGGTTGTTTCGGCATTTAGCCAACACTGTGGATCAGTATAATAGGGCCCATAGGCCTTGAATTTAGCTAGACATTTTTACGTGCCACAAGCACTACTTGTATATATTTTTTGAAAGCATAAGCCCTCTGACTCGTTATCGGTCATATTTTTGAGGCACTTGCATCCATCTATGTACTCTGGTTACTTTATGATATTATATATGGGTTTTTTTTTTTCTTTTGTGTCTTATGGATCATGTGTGAAAAAAATGTATTTACATGTTTATGTGAATGTTCTTTCATATGTGTGTAAGATGCCAATCTAAAATTTGATTAGCTAGAGTATTTGTAACTTGGTTTAATCTCCTAGGAACATGAAAATATGTAATATAATCAAAGTATCGTTCTAAGAGACGTACCCTAAGGAATCGTCGGTGTAAAGTTGGATCATGAACCTGGTATACTCTATTTAACTGAGACACAACCATTTGAGCGTTGAGATAGACCCAGAGATGAGAGATACCAAATGACCAAGCGTCACGAAGAAACTCAATAATTGCACTATACTTAGCGACATTATTTGTGGTGCACCTAAGCATATACCTCCGAAAGATAATAACTAGCCTTGAGGTGTAAAGATTACCCAAGCTGCGAAGGCAAGCCTCCAAGTGTGTCGACTAGCACCGTCTACGTACCCAAAGAACACCTCGGAATCACTTGACATCTACCACAGTGACGAAAGATAACATCAATGACACGTCCATAACACTAAAAGAAACTAAAAAGTAATAGTACAAAGACTATACATATGTTATAAAAAGTTACCCACAGTGACCTGTCTATGAGTAATACTTATTGAGGTAGATCCCATTTATAGGCTTTGCCAAAGATTTCCCTTCAAATTCAACCAGACGATAAGCGCCCTTTTTTAAAACCTCTTTTATGATGAAAGGTCTGAACCACATGGGTTTGAATTTTCCTGCCCCCAGGGGGTCCTTATCTTGGTCATAGACCAGGACAAGGTTGCCTTCAAAGAAAATCCAAGGATGAATGGACCTATCATACTGACACTTGACCTTATGTTTGTGAGCCTCGTTGGCTAGGGCCACATCACGACGCTGCTCATTGAGCTGCTCAAGGTATATTAATCGTTCTTCAAGTGGAGAAGTGTCTGGCAATAACTGTACTGACAACTTTAGAGACATGATCTGACATTCGATACGCAAGACTGCCTCTAGCCTGTAAATGAGTTGGAAAGGTGAGAAACTAGTTGTAGTCTTAACAGATGTTCGGTAAGCTCATAATGCCGAGTATAACATCAAATTCCAATTTGACTTGGCTAAGTTGATCGTTCATTGTAGAATGGTCTTAAGAGTTTTGTTCACAGCTTCCACCTGACCATTTTCTTGGGGGTAGTAAGGTGACGAATGTTCCTTTCGTAACCCAAGATTTAACGTTAACTTGGTCATCATATGGTTTTGAAAGTGACTGCCATGGTCAGTGACAATCTCCCTTGGGACGTCGAACCTTGCTATTATCTAGTTGAATAAAAAGAGAGTTGCAGTCTCTCCATCATCTTTAAACATTGGCATAGCTTCAACCCACTTTGTAAAGTAGTCTACAACTACGATGATATAGCGGTGCCCCCTTGCTAAAGGAGGGTTGCATGTAGTGTAATCAATCCCCCACTTGGTGAAGGGACCAACTGTGATGACAAGAAACATGGGAGCGGGATGTGCCCTCATCTTCCGAGAGAAGATCTAGCATGGGTGGCACTTCTTGACCGATTCGATACAATCTTTGATAAGTGTCGGCCAAAAGTAACCTGAGCGTAGAATATTTTGGGCTGTTACCAACCCAGACAAATGATCGCCACAATCTCTGGTATGGTAATCATTAAGCATGATAATTGCTTCTTCGTGAGTGAGACATCGGCGTAGGATGCAGTCTACACCTCTCTGATACAATGTATCATCGAGTATGAGATAATTCTTAGCCTGATGGCATATGCGTCAATGCTCATCATGAGAAGCAGTGGTGGGGCACTTCAAAGTTTGGAGATAGATAAGTATATCTCTGTACCAGGGATCCGAAGAGGTGATTAAAAACATATCTCCTCTGATAGGCGACTCTTCAGGCACAAGATCACCTGACTCAACCAGAAGTTCTGAAATAGGTTCTGCGAAGACCAGTGACTTTTTTGACTTCGCTGAAACGAAATCTAACTCAAACTCCTGGAGGATGACTATCCATCTACTGTTTTTTTCGCCTATTACCCGTCTTGTCAACATGTACTGAAATGGATTCACGACAGCAATAATGGTGGTCTTGCGAAACAAAACATAATGACAAAACCGTTGAACCGCATGGACTGCTACCAACACAAGTTTTTCAATATGAGAATAATTGAGTTCCGGTCCTACGAGGCCTCGTCTCAGGTAATAGATGACATATTCTGAGAACAAGTCATCTTCCTAAACTAAGACCATGCCAATGGTTGACTCTGCTGCAGCCACATATAATAAGAAATCTTTGTTATAGTTAGGTGGTCGGAGAAGAGGCGCAGCTGTGAGTTCATGTTTCAATGCGGCGAAAGAGCGTTGAGTGGCATCGTCCCAATAAAAAGGAACATCTTTTTTAAGTAAGCGCATAAATCCCTTGGTGATCTTAGCGTAGTTCGCGATAAAGCGTCTTAGAAAATTCGCCTTTCCCTGGAGACTCTGAAGTTGAAGGATTGTGCGTGGGGGAGGCAACTGAATTATTGCCTCAACCTTGAGAGGATCGACCATGATCCCTGTTGTTGACACTATGAAACCTAACAATCATCCTGATGTTACACAAAAGATGCACTTGTTTGGGTTCAACCGAATCCGGAAGTAGCGACAACTCTCAAAGAGAAGTCGGAGGTGTGTGGGATGATCCGTTCTCTTGCGAGATCGAGATGCTAAATCATCTAAATAGGCCTCAACTATATGCTTGAGGTCATGGAAAGAAAAATACATGGTCTGCTGAAAGGTGGCTCCATCATTTTTTAGACCAAAAGGCATCTTACGATACACGAATGTACCCCATGGACAGATGAATGCCATTTTGTGCTGGTCTTCGGGTTTGATTTGTATTTGATTGTATCCCGAAAAACTGTACATGAAAGAGAAGGCCTCACAACCCACACATTCATCAATGATCTGGTCGATGAAAGGTGTGGGAAAATTATCTTTGGGACAGGCCTTGTTCAAATCACGGAAGTCGGTACATACATGAATCGTGCCTTGTTTTTTATTGACCAGCATGGGGTTTGACACCCATTGGGTCAAATGGATAGGATAGATAAAACTGACTTTTAGCAATTTCTCAACCTCAACCTTAATGGCTATTGCTTTCTTGGGGTTAACTGGATGAAGCTTCTACCAGTCAGGCATGGCATCTGGATACATTGTGATTTCATGTTCAACTATTTTTGGATCGATGTCTGGAATTTCCTCGTAAGACCAGGCAAAAACATCACGAAATTATTTAAAAAGATCGGTGTAGATTTGAATCTCTCCAAGGGAGCAGTCAGCTCCAATGAAGACATTTTCCACGACACCAAGGTTTCAGGAGATATTGATCGGTAAGGTTTCAACGATATTTTCCATATTACCCTCATCATAAACCTCGTGTGTAGCTAAGGGATTAATAGGACAAGACCGATCTCCCATCATAGTCACGATGAATTCTCCCGCTTCAATTTGGCTTAACTCTGGGAGGAAGTATGATCTGTGATGAAGATCTTCCCATGGTTTTTCTGGACTAGTCATTTCTTCTATTATTGCTTCATCAAAGGACAAGAATAAGTCTAATGAATCGGTGTGAGCGAGAGAACCCTAAGCCCAAATAGGCTCTAGAATTGGATCTAACTCTTGTGCAGGAGTTGGATCAGTGTGGGATGAAGTTTGTTGGACTAAAGAGTATGCTACTTCAACTGCGGACAAGGGCATGGACATGCCCGGGTGCCCTGTCCCATCCATCGTGGCCGATGGGGAAGGAAGTATCCATGGATCGTCGAAGTAAGTCATGCGAAATGACAAAACTTGAAAAATCTCAACGTTATGGTGATTGGATATAAACTTGATATCGCCTTGCGGGGGCAGGTAATAGAAGGTACCCATCAAAGATGGGCACAAACCAACCCCTACATTGACGACACCTAGTTGAGGGTTATCGATCATCGGGACCATGGATGCCCCCAATGAAGGGTCAGGTCTGGAGAAAGACAATTGATCGATGGTCATTATTCAGCCCTCATGTGGAAACAACAAAAACCTGAAAAACTGTAGCAACCACAGCTTGCATGGCATAAGTCCAACTCCTTCCTAACAAAAGGTTATAGTCGAGGGGAGCATTGACTACCTCTACTTCGACACACACAGTTTTCCCTTCTAACTGCATGGGGAAAGAAGGAACGATACCATGTGGTCGGAACGAACGACCATCGAAAGCGGTGAGGAGAGTAGGTGACGGAGACAAAACGAGCTGGCCAACGACCTTCCAACATGCCAACGACATAACGCATGTCGAGGTGCCCTCATCAACCATCGTGCGGAAGATATTCCAAGTAAAACTTTTCGTGGGATAAGCCAATACTATCTAAAACGCTACGTGGTAAGGTAGACGAGGTTTTAAGTTGATTGTATCCAACATGATTGTACCCAGATTACAAGTCTCGGTAAATCCTAAAGCAGTTAACAAGGCTTTCCTCTGGGAAGGGCAACTTTGGAGGACTTCCAAAGCGAACATCACACAAGGGGTTTGTGATAAATATTCCACCACAGAGTAGTTCTGGGTGGCCCTTGCGTTTGGGTTATGAGAAGTTTTTTTGAATGTGCCTTTGGGAATGCATGTCATTGTTTCACCCAACGTCTTCTCAATCTGTAGAGGAAGAGATGGGAGTTCGACTTCTTTACCCTTCTCAGAAGTGCTTGGTTTACTATAGTCATGCGCTCTAGTCAATATAAAAGCATCACCCCTCACCATATATACGTTCACGGATGTGGGGTTGTTCATAGGCAGAGAGGGTCATTGGCTGCCCCCTTCCGTGCTTGCAGAGGCCTGTGTTATATTTTTCCCATGTTGGAATGGATTGGTTAACACAACAGGCTATTGTTGTGTCACAAACGTTTGGGCCTCTGCAAGCCGGGGACAAAGGTGGGTCAGGTGGTCCTCCATGCACAAGTTGCATGGATACCTCGCCTTTCATTTCTCAGTATTTCCCCTGCTAGCATTATCGGTGGGTTTCTTATCCCCATTACCCTTCTTTCGTTGTTTTTTATTTCCTTCGGGCTGCTGGGTGGCCTTTGGATTAGTCAATTGCACTGTGTGTACATCCAACGTTTTGGTAGGGGGAGCAACCAAAGCATTAGTTTGGTTGGTCGTTGTGTGTTGTATAGACAATTGTTGCAACTGATTCGTTAGTTGCTCAACGGGCTTTGTTTGTGTTGAACCGACAATACCATCGACATGTGGTCCAGCTCTCTGTCTAGTTTTATCAAGTATTGAGCGTGGTGCATATGGAAAGATCTCGTATAATAAACCAAACTGAGAATAGATTAGCTCAAGTTGTTGAGCTCTCATGATGGCGTCTTCTTCGGAAAATTCTCCCAACGTCGTGACATCTTTGGACAACTATGGGACCAAAGACTTAACAAACCACTCGAGTAGGAATGTTGGTGGGATTGGTACCTTAATTAAACTCTTTTTGTGTCTCCATTCTTGAATGTGATCATAGATACTTTAGTTTGTGAGAAATTGGCCAGCAATTCAATGCCAGCGTCATATCTCACAGGCAACTGGAAATGGTTTAGGAAATTCATCGCTAGTTCACCGAAGGAAGAGTATCTTGAGCGGTCGAGCTCAATGTACCATTTCACGGCACTCCCAATGAGAGTACGTTGCAACAATCACAACTATACGGAATCGTCTTTCAACGAGTTAGATGAGCACCAAAGATGGAAGGTAGTCACATGATCTCCTGGATCTTCGTTAGTCTTGGCTTCGAACTTTGGTATGTCCGAAGGCAACTTTGTCGACATAGGAGGCCAACGAGGATCGTGACAGATAGGGTCATTCAACAACCTTGTCAAGTCTGGCAAATGCAAGGTTGTCAGGAAGGGTAGTTTTTGTTGTTGGTGATAACCTGGGAAAAAGGGGCCTGGAGTTTGACTGGCACCAGGTTACTAGGAAAAGTTCGGCTACTGGCCCAGATTCTGGTAGAAACCATGGCCATGGCCAGCATATGGATTTTGCGTGTGAGGAGACATCATCGACAGATTTCCAAAATAGGACATAGATGGTTGGGCATGCAATACATTTGAAGGACTTTGGGAAGGATTGTTGCATGTTGGTCCCATGGGGATAGGCATAGTGGGGTTCCATTGATTATGAAAAGAATTACCCCAGATTGGCATTCCTAACGAGGGAACTGATCCCTGCCAAGAATTCCAAGGCCCTGCTGAGGAAGAAGTTCCTGGGTGTGCCCCCTGTGCAGGAATAGTAACCTGCATAGGAATAGGTTGTCTGAAACCGAGGTTGCCCCCAGTTGGGAAAGTAGCTGACGAGAAGGTGTTTTTACAAAACACACTGAACAAATAAAATGATGTCAAACCTATCGGAATACTATGCAAAGGTGGTCCTTGACTCTCGGCTCCAAGTAAACTATGGTGTGCAGGTTGCCTGGCGGTTTGCTGATGCGAGCCACCGAGTGAAGGGGACGAAGGAGGTAGATGA
>SNQJ01S0206156.1:0-16399 GCA_010110895.2 Picea sitchensis | reverse complement strand
TATCCTATATTTTATGAAAAATATTCCTCTAGGGAGAATATTCTCTTTAGTTTTCACTCCAATTTGATAAGTTGAGTGGAGTCTATATGCTACATTGGGATTATCACCATGCAACATTGGGATCATCACTAGCTAATGTGAATTTTCCTTGGGATCATCACAATACTAGCACATTACTCATGATTCCCTAATCTCTTCCTCACTTCACTATGTTTCAGTCAGTTAACTAAAGACTGATAGACTAGTTAACGCATACTAGGTGGCAGTTCACTCCCATAACTGCCTGAGAGACTAGACTAGGTAGCAATTTACTCTCGTAATTGTTGTTGTGTGTGTGTATCGCTCTATACCACCACTATGGTGCATTAGTTACTCATGTATCCTATATCTATAGTAAATTATTCACTCTTTGAGTGTGGAATACAACTAATGAGAATTCTTCCATTCTTTATCTCTTGCTTCTTCTTTCTCAATTTCTCTCTACAAATGTGTGTGGTATTTTCTAGATAGATCTATTATGTGCAGGTTCAACACATTTACATGGTATCAGAGCCAACAGACTGCTAAGAAAAAGATACACCAAATTATTTTTGCAGGTATTGAAGATTGAAAAATATAGAAAAGATGGATTATTCACCAGCAATACTTCTCATGCCACATAACTATTTGGACTGGAAACCAAAAATTATTCTTCATCTCAGATGCATAGGCTTGTACCAAATAACTATGGCAATGGAAGTAGAGCATGATTCTGCCGATGAGAAAAATTACTTTTTCAATAGACAAAAATATGGCCATAGGATGTATCTGCATATCTATTTCTCCCGAACTTTTCCATAAAGTATATGAAGAATCACAAGAATCAAATCCAAATGAATTATGGACCAGATTGGAAGTTCTATTTGGGAATAAAGAAGATTTTGAAGATTTCATGCCGGAGGTTGAACAGATAGATCCAGAAGAGAAGCCATCAGAAGATCAAACATTTTATTCTGAAGAGTCTTCTACACAAGTATTTGCACAAATTTTTATTCCATTAATTGAATATGATGTCTACTCCATTTCATATTTTTTTCTAAATTTCATGTGGAATATATATGGCATGCATCTTAGGAGATAAAAAGGGAGTCGTGCACATCTGACTCAATTCTGATATTTTCTTAGCAGAATTTGCAGAAAAAAATTCTATATTTGAATTCCTCTCAGGAAAATATCCAATTTCAAAAAACAAATCGTCTAAAACAAAGTCCGAGAAGTGAAGTTATGATCATTTTAAAATCAACAAAGTTTCAACATTTTTCCATAAACGGTCACACGGTTTTCAAAGTTTCATCCAAACTTTATTTGGATTTTCTTCATTACAAGAAGAGAAAGTGGATATGTGTGGACTTCTCAATAGTGCATCTACTTCATCAGATCCATGCAAACATCTACATCTTCAACCAAATCTTCAACGAGCACAAACTTGTATAGTTGTGAGGTCTTCTTGGAGTGAAGGACACAATTTCTTAGCAACTGCTTTTTGTTCCTTCTCATTTTTATTTTTTTTATGCATTGTAATTTGAGGGGCGAGTTTTCCCATCAGGTTTTCCCTCTTTCCTCATTGATTTCAGTGTATCTTTTGTATTTAGGTACCTAACATGGCCTTGTTGTCAGGACCCATTCTTTATTTTCACCACAGTGATGTTCAGGGAGGGTGTTGGAGTTACTTCACACACACCTAGGATTTAGTTTTCCTAAGTTTTTTCCTTGTTTATTAGTCATTATTCAGTATCCTATATTTTAGGAAGAATATTCATCTAGGGAGAATATTCTCTTCCATTTTCACTTCAGTTTGATCAGTTGAGTGGAGTCTAGATGTTACATTGGGATTATCACCATGCAACATTGGGATCCTCATCAAATAATGTGCATTGTCCTTGGGATCATCACCAGACTAGAGAATTACTCATGATTCCCTAATATCCTCCTAACTTCACTCTAATTCAGTCAGTTAATTGAAGACTAATAGACTAGTTAACTCAGAGTAGGTGGAAGTTCACTCCCGTAACTTCTTGAGAGACTAGAGTAGGTGGCAGTTTACTCTCGTAACTGTTGGTGTGTGTCCAGATCACTCTAGACCACCACTATGGTGCATTAGTTACTCATGTATCCTATATCTATTGTAAATTATTCACTCTTTGAGTGTGGAATACGGTTAATGAGAAGTCTTCCATTCTTTCTCTCTTGCTTCTTCTTTCTCAATTTCTCTCTGCAAATGTGGGTGGTATTTTCTAGATAGATATATTATGTGCAGGTTCAACACATTTACAGATAGGCACACCACCAAAACCATCCTAGATAGGTGATTAGGGATAAAAAATGTGTCGATTGCACTAAAATACAACCATGAAAATAGTTTTCATTAGACTATGATATATTGTGTACCATATAAATAGAAGAGAGCCATCTTCAATAAGAATACCAGAATGTAACCATCATTTTTAGTGTAGCAAACATAGAGAGAGGGGGATTTTTGTTGCTTAGCATACCTAGCAAAGTGAAGAAGAATCCAACCTAGGATGGAGTTATCTCTATTTTCATAATATTATCTTGTGTTTTTGAAATTTTTGTATTATTTACGAGATGATCATAAGTAATTATATTATTTAAGAGATGATCATATGTAATTAGACACAGGTTTTTTTCGAAAACAATTTTTCTTGTTACTTCTAGCTACAAATTATGGTTCAGAAAAAGAGGATATCTATCATGAAGTCAAATTTAAATTTAAATAATGCATATTGCATATTTTAGTCTTTGAAAAAATTATACCAAATCAATTGTAAGAAACATTTAATGTTTACTCCTAATTTATAAATTTGGTGACTTACTTATTTTGGTTCTCAATTTAAATTCTATAAGTAGGGAACCATTGAGGTAGCGACTAGGTAGACTTTGGGGTGTTTTTTATTTTATTTTTTCATTTTCAAGTATGTGTTTATAGACTTATCTTACTTTTGAGGAATGTTTTTCATGTATCTTGATATTAATTTTTGGTATTTGGTGGAAGCTTGCATCTTGCATTAATGATTATCTTTACTTGTCTTAAACATGGTTGTTGTTTGGATTGCATCTTGTTTGTATGAAATTGTTTTTACATAATATTGTCTCAGTTCACTGACACATTCATCAATTATTGGCTTATGTTATTTTAAGATTTGATGCATGTAGTCATGTCCTTATGCGTAGATGTCCATATTTATTCTCACAGATATGATGAATTACAAATGAAGAGTATATATGTTCATCAAATGATTTGAAATTACTTATAGAGCTAGGTGTTCGATCAATGAGTAGGAAAGAGATAAATGGCATATGTGCATGGAGTGACATGAAACTTTGAAAAAAAAGGAATTAATTCATATTTCAATGACGTTAAGATGATTCTAATGAAGAAAAATCATAAAGACACAACCTACATACTTGATTGAGTACAATGAAGTCTGTGGAGGAGATACTTGCGCATTAGAGAAGTCTCTGGAGGAGATACTTGTAGACCTCATGACTGAGAAAGTCATGTCTGTAGGACTACATGTGTTGTTGACTCGGGGCCTGTAAGCCTCCCCCTCGACTAGACGTCATTCTAGTCGAACCGTGACTGAGAAGCGAAGAAAACACCGTGACGATATGGCTAACACGAAGCAGATCCCGTCGGTCTTTCCTAAATGCATCCCGCCTCTGGCTGGCATGGTTAACCATGACAGCATCCAATGAGATTTCGAGTACACACTGATCACCATGTACATCCCGAATGAGATACACGTAGTTGGACCCTAGTTAGGACATATCCCAGTGCTAAAGAACAACGACTTCAACCTCGGAGATCGGAAGAACTATGTGATGCTTTCACTGCATAGGTATTTGATGAAGACGACTGGGAAGAAGTTGCCCATAGTCTCCTAGCCATGGATAAAGGAGCTCGTGCAATCAACAATTCTAAATGTGATGAAGATCCATCATTTTGGCCAACACTAGGAGGTTAACTCTTGCGTTAAAATCCTCTTGTCGTGCTATCATGGAGGGTATATGTGGCTTGATAGGTGTGTCACTGTGGATCTGGTGCAAATCCATCTTATCACAGGATTGAACATGCAGGGACCGGACCCTCACCAGTTCTACCTAGGGAAGACTTCTGATCGCTCCCTAGCACAATGCATAAAGGAATACTATGGTGATATAGATAAGGGAAAGTGAGGCTAGAAGGTAGACTCCATCCAAGATGGCGTAGTGCACCTATCTTTTCAGCTTATAGCTGGCAAGATCGTCAGAAAGAACCTTTTGACATAAGTCACTGGATTTGTAGTAGACCTTGCAGGGAAATGTGTAGAAGGAATGAAAATGAACTAGGCAAGCTACCTTGTCAACGAGTTGGAGAAGGACTATCGCGAAGTGCAAGATCAGGGATATGAGTTTCATTTTAGTTAGCTACTGATATTTATCGCATTTGTTGCTAGGCAAATGTCGAAAGGAGCAGCCTTCCCGTAAGTTGAGCCATCAGAGCCATTGGATGTAAGGTTATCGAAAACGGTGTTACATGCTTAATAACTACAACTGAAGCATGTTATTGAAGAATTCCCATGGATGACACCCAACATTTTGCATCACTAGCGAAGTTCCATGCAGATCGACACTTTATTTATATCACTGTGCATAGGGATGAAAGCAAGGAGGAGTTTCAGTCCTATTATAAGTTGACCGGCAAATACATCGAGGAGATCTCCAAAGAATGGCCAGTAGATTTCCTTGTCATGGTGGAATATGTAGAACTATTTGACCCAGAAATCATCGAAATCCCCTTGGTCACCTGGGTCGAACATGATGGATAAGCTAGCGCGAAGAAAAAGAAGAAAAAGGAGGAAGTGCAGAACATAGAAACTGATGAGGAGGACAATGCCTCAGAGGAGAGTAGGCATGAATCACCTACAAGAGGAGGAGGACATGAAGTGAACTAAGAAGAAGGAGGGGAAGAAGGAGAAAATAAAGACAAAGGTGAAGTTACACAGCCAAAGAATCCCCCTACTGAGGCTGAAACATTAAAGAAAAGGAAGGTTTCCCCACATAAACCCTTAGCACGGAAGAAGACCCAAGCCAATAAGCCTCAGTCTAAGAATGTGCTCACAGTGGACGATGTCGATATCATCATCCCAGCCATGGAGAATGCCTCAGAGAATATATTGCAGAGACATGAAGCAAAGAAAGAAACATTGTATGAAAAAATAGAGAAAGATCTCAAGGACATACAACAAGCTATCCATTCGAGCCACGCAGTACCTATTGCGCCTTCTTCAATGGAAATTGAAGAATTGGGGGATGAGCCCACCCAATTATGAAGATTAGCAGATGCAACAGAGGCTCGACTTTGTCAAGTCTAAGAAGAAAAGGAGCAAGCTATAAAATTCGTGAAGCAAGAAAAGGAGGAGGTCTTAGAGCAACTTCGAGTTGCACAACAGGAGAAAGATGAAATTAAGGCGATGTTCGAGGAGGACAAAGAGAATATGCAGAAAGAAAAAGACCAGTTGCTCACAAAGAAGACTATGGTCAAAGAGGCAATCACTAAATCACTTCTCTCTATGTCGGGCTTGTCACAAGAGGAACCAGAGTCAACTGAGATACAAGTGGGGAATCACGTCAAAGACATTCAACAGCTTCAAGCATGAATAGTGGAGTTAGAGCTCCAAGTAGTGTCGAGCACTCCGCAAGAAGTGAGCGATCAGAGGGAAGAAATTGCCAAAATCACAGCAGAAAGAATCAAGGCACTCGCCTCAAAGTGTAAGCAACTGAGTGATCAGAGTGCGTAGACCTATGAGTACCTCGCAGAAGATCCATAACTGAAGAAACTGGAAGCACAACTCTAGGACGCGAAGCTGCAGGCATCCACCGCGCAAGCACAGATGAAGCAGCTTACTACAGTGGAGAAAATGAATTGATCATAGGAGAAATGCACAGTCCAGAAGTAGGTTATTGCCATCCAGAGCAGAGTCATGGAGGTTACACAGAGACTCTAGCTAGTGCAGGACGAAGCCTGCATGCTTTTTGAAGAGATTGAAGACCAAGCCTCGCAGCTAGACCAAATAGTTGCGATAGTGGAAAAGTACCTGGAAGGTCTTGTTACATAGCAAGTGATTCAGGAGTTCATTGAGTAGAAGGCTCTAGTGAAGCAGCAATTCAAGGCATCTTGAGCTAATCTCGAGGCCTTTGAAGCAGTGTTGCCCAGTTCTGAGTGACTTAGGATGAGTCACAGGTGAGTGTTGGGGGCATGTTGGCCCTTGACCAAGTTTTGAGGAAACATTGGTCATTTTTGACCACTTTTGGGACTTCAACAGGTTGGTCGAAGATGGAGCGCCCAGGAGAAGTGGAGATTGTGGGATCTCACTTGTTTTGTGGACCTAGCAAGGGGATCATCAGGGTTTTTGTATTAGGGTTTTGGGATGTCATCCCATGGGTTTACCCATGATTAGGCCTTATTTTAATTGTATAAATAAGTAGTAGCTAAGCAATGTAGAGGGAAATTGGCTTAGTGCATGACTACTAGTGGCTATGTGCATGATGGGTTGATTATGGATGAGTGCAAGAAGTTGTAAGTGCTTTGTGCTATTAAAGAGTTGGCTCTATGCCTTGACCTGATTTTGAGGAAGGTGGATCTAGTGCGTTGTGCACAGATCACCTGTCCACTGTGGAGTTGGGCTCTGTGGCTTTGTGCACGGGAGCATATGAATGTAAGGAGATCGAAGACTAATAAATAAGAAGAAGTTGGTGGATGTAGCCCCACATTGGGGTGAACGACCTATATCTTGTGTCCTGATGTGCTTTGTGCGATGTTGTTTATGTGGTTATTTTCTTATTTTTGTTGTTGTTATGTATAATGAATGCATATGATGTTGTAGCTTAGTGATTAATGGTATAAATGAATTCTAGATCTAAGTTAATGTTATGTGCTAAGAGGTTGGAAGTGTTAGATCTTGATTATTACTGTGTTGATCTGTAATAAGGGTTAAATCTGCGATGTACATGAGAATCATAACGTAATGCATATTGTTGGCTAAGTGCTCTGTTAAGTATTGTAATCACATATCGGTGTCCCAGTTTGGTTGTAGACACTTGAGTCCTACAACCCCCCCTCCTCTACCTAAGGTGAGAATTTATCTGCTTCGCAGGTGTTGCTGAAAGGGCCGGTAGTTAGGGTTTTATTGGTGCATTGTTGAAGCATTGAACCCTGGGTCTGCCCTCTGTGCCAAAAAATGAAGCTGTCTGGTTACGACAGTAGAACAACGCCTAGAAGGGCATGTTACAGAGAAAGTGATTCAGGGGTTCGTCGAGCAGGAGGCTCTAGAAAAGCAGTAAGTTGAGGCATCTCAAGATAATCTCAAGGCATTTGAAGCAGCACTGCCCAGATCTGAGTGACTTGGGATGAGTCACAGGTGAGTGTTGGGGACATGTTGGCCCTTGACCAAGTTTTGAGGAAACATTGGTCATGTTTGACCACTTTTGGGACTTTGATAGGCAGGTCAAAGATGGAGTGCCCAGGCGAAGCAGAGATCATGGGATCTCACTTGTTTTGTGGACCCAGCAAGGGGTTCATTAGGGTTTTTGTATTAGGGTTTTGGGATGTCGGCCCATGGGTTTACCCATGATTATTGTTTATTGTAATTGTATAAATAAGTAGTAGCTAAGAAATGTAGAGGGAAATTGGCTTAGTACATGACTACTAGTAGGGTTGGCTATGTGCAAAGAGTATGTTAGTCTTAGTGCAAGAGATTATAAGTTTCTTTGTGGGATTTTTTTTTTGTAAAGTAAGGATTTGTGCGAATAGACTGTGTAGGAGTTGGCTCTGTGCCTTGACCTAGTTTTGGGAAGGAGGATCTGGTGCGCAGCTTGTAGATCTCTTATCCTCTGTGGAGTTAGGCTCTATGACTTTGGTGCACAGGATGAGATGAATGTAATAAGATTGGAGACTTATAAAATAAGAATAAGAAGTTGGTGGATGTATCCCCACACTAGGGTGAACCACGTATATCCTATGTCTTGATATGCTTTGTGCGATGTTGTTTATAAGATTATTTGCTTAGCGTTGTTGATGTTATGTATAATGAATGCATATGATGTTGTATTTTAGTGCTTAATGATGTGAATGAATGCTATATCTGAGCTAATGTTGTGTGCTAAGTGATTGGAAGTGTTAGATCTTGATTATTACTGCGCTACTCTGTAATAAGGGTTAATCAGCGATGTACATGAGAATCATAATCTAATGCATTTTATTGGCTAAGTGATATTTTAAGTATTGTAATCACATATATGTGTTCCATCTTGGTTGTAGACACTTGAGTCCTACAACCCTCCCTTGCCTCTACCTCAGGTGAGACTTCATTTGCTTCGCAGGTGTTGCTGAAAGGGCCAGTAGTTAGGGTTTTGTTGGTGCAATGTTGAAGAACTAAACCCTGGGTCTACCCTCTATGCCAACAGTTCATCATGTTCTTATTTCTTCTTTTCTTCTTCTTCCAACCTTTCCTTCTCTACTATTTCAAGCTTCTCCTTCTCTTGTATCTTAGGTTCTTATTTTTTCTTTTGTTCTTCTTATCTTCTCATCCTGTATGCCTCAAATTGCAATTTCTATTATGATTATTTCTTTGTCTTTTTATATTCAACCATCAATATTTTTTCCTCCTCCTTCCTACTCTTTGCTTCTTCTTCATATTTTTTTTCCAAGTTCTTATTCCTTCTTGAACCTATCCTCCTTGAAATTTGTCTTTTCCTCTTCATCCATTTTAATCATTCTTTTATCTTTAGTTAAGTATTGCTTAATTATTTCCATCTAATCATATGCGGACATACTATGGAAAGAAGAAAAATATTTGGACTTAAGCCTTAGTTGTTTAAATGTGTTGAACCTTCACAGAATAGATCTAGCTAGAAAATACCACACACATTTGTAGAGAGAAATTGAGAAAGAAGAAGCAAGAGACAAAGAATGGAAGAATTCGCATTAACCGTAATGAATAATGAATAATTTACACATGATATACTCTGTATAAATTAACCAATGCGCACAGGAGGTGAATCCAATGCACCATAGTGGTGGTCTAGAGTGATATGGATACAAACCAACAGTTACGGGAGTGAACTGCCACCTAGTCTAGTCTCTTGGGTAGTTACGGGAGTGAATGTCCACCTAACTAAGTTAACTAGTCTACCAGTCTTCAGTTAGTTATTTGAAATAGAGTGAAGTGAGGAGGAGATCAAGGAATCATGGGTAATTCACTAGTTTGGTGATGATACCAAGGCTAATGCACATTAGTTGGTGATGATTCCAATGTTGCATGGTCACAAAACCATTGCAGCATCTAGACTCCACTCAACTAGTCAAACTGAAGTGAAAACTGAAGAGAATATTCTTCTAGAGGAATATTCTCCCTAAACTTTAGGAGAATGGATAAAGACTAATAAACATAGGAAAAACCTTAGGAAAAATAAATCCTAGGTGTGTGTGAAGTAACTCCAACACCCCCCCTGAACATCACTATGGTGAAAATAAAGAATGGATCCCGACAACGAGGCCATGTTAGGTACCCAAATACAAAAGATACACTGAAATAAAGTGAGGAAAGAGGGGAAAACTCATGGGAAAACCCCCCCTCAAGGTACAATGTATATAAAAAAAAGAACTATAGTTGCTAGGCAACTGTGTCCTTCACTCCAAGACGACTTCGCAGAGAATGGAACTTCTACTCAGTGAAAGTCTTGGTCAAGATGTTTGTTGTCTGTTCTGTTAAAGGGAATAATTTTAGGTCGATGATCCCCTCATGTACTAATTCCCATATGTAGTGCATGTGGATCTCGATGTGCTTCATCCTCTACCTCTGAAATGGATCTCTGTAGAACTTCAAGTGCTATGGTTGTCACACCAGATGACGATCGACCAATGAAATTGAATGCCCAACTCAGTGAGAAAATGATGTAGCGACATATCCTGAATGGTTATGTTAACTACCCCTCTCTACTTTGCCTCAGCTGAAGAAAGAGAAATAACATCATGCTTCTTGATCGACCAACCGATAGGCCTGGAACCAAGACTGAGTGAGTAACCAGATGTGGACTTTTGATCAGTGTCATCGTGAGCCCAGTCAAAATTAGTGAACCCAATGAGATATAATGTAGATTCTAATATATAATGAATCCCAAAGGTGATGGCTCCTTGCACATATCGAAGGATACACTTTGCATCCTTCTAATGTATCTCATGCAGCTCCTGCATGAACCTGGAAACTATGCCAACTTCATAGGAGAGGTTTGGTCTGGAGTGTGTGAGATACAACAAGCTCCCTAATATCTTTTTGTACAGTGTGATGTCAACCAATGGAATGTCCTTTCCATCCTCAAGTTTGACTCCTAATAGGAAAGGAGTCAGAGCAGACTTGCAATCTGTCATGTGAAATGTCTCAAGGAGATCTCGAGCATACTTATCTTGAGACAATTTGATTCATGATGCATCTTGACTGATCTCAAGTCCAAGGAAGAAATGTGGCATACCCTTGTATGTCATCAAAAACCTATCATGTAGAATCCTCTTAACTACAACAATTGTTGAAGTCAAGAAACTGGTGATCAACAAATCATCAACATAAATCACTAAGAGTAGAAGTGAATCAGTCGTCCTGAGCATGTAGAGATTCGGGTTTGATTTAAAATGTACAAATTTCTGTGACAATTCCATCTTGGCATACCATGCCCTTAGAGCCTGCTTGAGGCCATAAAGAGACTTCTTCAGTCGACATACCAAAGATGAATCCTACATAAATCCCTAGGGTTTCTCCATATAGATCTCCTTAGACAGATCGTCGTGAAGAAATGCATTCTTCATGTCCATCTAATGGAATTCCCATCCCTTGGTTGTCGCAATGGCAAGTGCCAAACGTATGGAATCCATATTCTCTACTGGAGTGAAGGTCTCATCATAGTCAATTCCATGCACCTATTGAAATCCTTTGGAAACAATCCTAGCTTTGTATCTGCTAAACTTTCCATCTGATGCACTCTTGGTCCTGTAGACCCATATGCACCTGACAAGTTTCCTTCCAAAAGGAAGGGGAACCAGATCCCAAGTCTGGTTCTCAAGGAGGGATTTTTACTCCTCCTCCATGGCAGATTCCCAAAAGGGATTTATAGCAGCCTCGCCATAAGACTGTGGGTCTGAAGATTGAACCAAGAAAACATGCTTAGAGGGAAATGGTTCAGTGGCAGTGAGTGAAATAGGAGGCTCCTCGAAATAATATCAATTCCTCCTAGTATCAGTTGGATCACCAACAATATCCCCTGCATCCTGAAGAGTAGTATGGGCCCACTTGGGCCTCTGCTCTGGATCTACATCTGCATCTAGATACAATGATTTTTCATATGACTGTATTGACTCTGTATCGGAATCCTCTGAATCCTATGAATCATAACTCTCGTCTGAACAAGATTTGGCATGTGCATGCTCATCATCTCGAAAAGGTGAAAGAATGAAGCTGTTTGCATGCGGATGATGAGGTACATGCGAGACACTTTCCTCGAATTGGAAACTTCAGTCAATCATGAGTCGGTGATCCAGAAAGGATCCAGAGAAAGATAAGAACAACTCAAAACTCACAGAGGCAACTCAGGATGCTTAGAATGGGTTCAACGAATAGAGAAAGGGAAAAAATTCAAAGTTCCCAAAACTGAGTGAAAATGGCATGATCACGAAGAGTGCATCACAATATTTCTAACAGAACAAATGGCTCATCAAACAGAGTTACTTATTGAAAGATATTTGTGGTCAACGTTTGGTCAACCTAGCCCAGTCAGGAGAGGATGAGTCAACATCTATATTGTTGACGTCAGAATCCATAAAACACACATGGCAGGAGTAGTAAGGTGACATGTGGCATGCTGACATTAGAATGATGACATGGTAGCACCAGAGGTTGTCACGTGTCATCCATTTTTAGCATTTTTGGACCGATCGGTGGACCAATTGGATCATGCCACGTGGTAGTTCGTACAGTCTATATGCTAATGTGGTGTGTTGACGTGGCATGCTGATGTGGCGTGATGACTTGGTAGGTGGCAGTGTGGACCAGTGAGAGGCTGCCACATGGCCCAATCAAATTTTTCCACGTGGCAGAGAGGAAATTCCCAAGGACAGCCCGTGAGAAAAAATTTGGAAAACAAAATGGTTTGGCGGGTCTGCAAAATCTAGCGGACCACGCCAAACCTAGCCATGGTTTTAAATCAGTGGATATGGTTCTACATCCACTTCTAAACTAGTGGAATGGTCATGTTATATATATACAATGTAACCAATATAAAGCCAAAAAGGGGATGTCATGGGGTTTGACCCCAGAACCGCCTCCCACACTAGCACCTTTACAAATCCACCCTAACCAACAAGTCACGGGCCATTACATTGTAACCAATGCCTTCAACAAATATTAAATGTTGAATTTGCCCAACCACCAGGGGGAGGCACATGTACCGTACAACATTTTGGGCACACATTTCTATGCAAGTATAATCATTATTGTAGGTTCTAGAGGGCATGGAAACCGAGAAGAATTTATTCTTAGGCCTGGGAGTGTCAGAGTCGGATCGAGGCATGGAGAAAGTCATTATTTGGTAATTCGGTGCCACAAATTTATTGGTACTGTCTGTTTTCTGATCTGAGCATTATTTTTGTATCTTGATTTCAGAATGAGGTATACTTATGTATTTTGTCAAATTATTTTACTGAGTTAATGAAAGATCTTACCCATTTGAGACAAGGACCCGGAGAAGTAGTCCACCAGGGATGAACTCTGTTATCAAGTTTTTGTGTTCATATATGATTCTTATGTCTCTTCATTTTGAGTTTTTCCTTCTTTAATGGTGCACTTTAATTTATGCTCATTTAATGCAATTCTTTATAAGTCACTCGATGAAAAGATATTGGATCATGTTGGTATCAGAGCAGTCATCTTTGACTTGAATTATTGAGTGTGAATGATTACTAGGGCCAAGAATAAGTAAGGTGAAGGAACTTTTAATACTTTCAATCCTGAAGTTGGTCATGCATCCCGAAGGAAGAAAATGGAAGAAGAGGACAAGCATGATGAATAGGAGAAAAGATTTCACATGGTATTTTATCACATGTTAGAAATGGGCGAACGAATGTATGGATATTACGAGAAGAGGATGAAGGAGAAAGGGAAGAAAAAGGAAACACATAAAGATGATGATGCCCCGGTAAACCAAGGGGCTTGAGGATATCCTCATGAGCCTCCTTCTTCACCTTCGAGTTATAGTTCTTCTTCCTCTGAGCATTCTCATCATTCTCATCATTCTAGCCATAAAACCTCTTTTAAGAAACCATTATTAAATCTTGATGTAAAATTTTCTTTACCTATGTTTAATGGAGATGCTAATCCTAAAAATCTAGATAATTGGATCTGACAAGTTGAAGTGTATTGTCGTGTCCAGTATATTGATGAAGAAGAAGCTAAAGTGCAACTGGCTTCTCTTCAGTTGGAAGACATTGCTCTCATATGGTGGGAGAGCAAGCTTCAGGACATAAGCAAGTGTGGTAATATTCTTTCCTCATGATTGGAATTTAAATCAGTAATAAGGAAGAAATTTTGTCCATTAGGGTATGTACATAAAGCAATGATGGAATGACAAACTTTAAGGAAAAGTAAAGGTCAAACTGTAAAAAGTTTCACAGAAGAATTTAGGAAGAAATCTCTTGCATTGAATATTTATCTGGATTCTTATGAAACTTTAATGAAGTATATTGGCGCACTTCACAATTATATTTTTCATACTTTGCTCTTGTTTAACCCCACTAGTATTGATTAAGTTTGTGTGCAATCCACTCACCTTGAGAACAGGGGGAAACATGTTCAAGAATATCCCATGAAGAAACCTTCCATTCTCCCACATAAAAATTTTAAGAAGTTTAAAAGGAAGGACAAGAATACCACCACAATGATGAGAGAAGGAGGAAAGCCATCTTGCACTCATTGCAAGAAAACTGGTCACGATGAAGAACATTGTTGGAAACTGCATCCAGAAAAAAAAACCGAAACAGTTCGATGGAAAGGGGAAGACAAAAACCGTTGCTACAGTGAAACAAGATATTGGTTCTAATTCAGGATATGAAGGAAAGATCACAGTGGTTGGAGTACAAGGTAAAGATTCCCTTCATGCTAGTTCAAGTTCCAATAATTAATCTCATGTTGGTGAACGAAAGAGGAATGAATTATTTCACATAAGAGTTGTATCTAAACACACTAAGATAGATACATTATTTGATTCGGGTTCCCAAGTAAACTTAATATCTGAATCACTTGTCAAGAATATGGGTCTTTAAACGAAACCACATCCGAAGCCTTATCCTCTTGGTTGGGTATGTGATAAATCAAAACTTAATGTCACCAAACAATGTAGGGTCAGATTTGCTATTGCTTCAAAGTTGATTGATGAAGTGGATTTGGATGTTGTACCAATTGATATATGTGGCATAGTGTTGGGAAGTCCTTATCTTTATGATAGGAAATAAGTTTTCTTTCGTCATGAGAACAAATACCACCTTACTAAAGGGGGAGTGGAATATATTGTTAGAGCTCACAGCATGAGGATAAATAAAACACTTGTTAGTGTAGGCAAATGAAAAGACTCATAAACACTAATAAGAGATATGTAGCCATCGTCATCAGAGGGGAAGATGCCAGGACATCCAATGCTTTCCAAGGGTGTGATCCATCTCATAAAAATGAATTAATTGATATTGTTTCTAAGTATGATGCTATTTTTCAGGAACAAGATGGATTACCTCCTAAGAGGGAAATCCAACATGAGATACATCTTCAACGAGATTCTCCTCTTCCTAATGTGGTCATGTACAGGATGTTAGTTGTGGATATGACAGAGATAAAGAAGCAGGTACAGGGCTTATTGGATCAAGGGGTCATTAGGTCCAGTTCATCTCCTTGTGGTTCTCCGATCGTTATGATGCCAAAGAAGGGTGGCACATGGAGAATGTGTGTCAATTACCGGGCCTTAAATAAAATCACAGTGAAAAATCGATACCCTCTTCCTCATATAGATGATTTACTTGATCAATTGAAGAATGTTGCTTATTTCACTAAGTTGGATTTGCGTAGTGGATATCATCAAATCAGGGTCGCAGAATAGGATGCATGGAAAACTTCCTTTAAAACCAAACAGGGATTGTTTGAGTGGTTAGTTATGTCATTTGGGATTTGTAATGTTTCGGAAACTTTCATGTGTGTGATGAATGATGTATTCAGGCCTTTCCTAGATGACTTTGTGATTGTATATTTAGACGACATTCTTATTTTTAGCGGGACTTGGGATGGACATGTGAGGCATGTAAAGCAAGTATTGGATACTTTGCAAATGGAAAAGATGTATGTAAAATTGTCTAAATGTGAATTTGGCAAGACTGCACTTGTGTACTTAGGTCATATTGTAGGAGGAGGGCAATTAAAAATTAATCCTTCCAAAATTGATGTAATTGTAAATTGGCCTGAGCCAAAAAGTATAATCGAATTCCAAAGCTTCTTAGGTGCAATATAGTATTGGAGGAGGTTCATTTCCAACTTCTCCTTTATAGAAACTCCTTTGCATTCCTTAACCAGTGTGAAGAATACTTTTCAGTGGGAAGGAAAGAAAAAAAAATATTTCAACACTTTTAAGGAGAAGATCAATAATGCATCGGTATTAGCACTATTGAATCTTCAACAACCTTTTGATATAGAGACAGATGCATGCTGTTATAGAAATATTTTTCCCACCATTGATATCTTGCACAGAGGGCCTTTTTCCATTTCCCTATGCAGACTTGTCATCCCTTCTTGATGAATCCAGAGCCAAAAATACACATTTTCTACACATACATGCCCTATATTCTATACAGAATGCGTATACATAGGATGCTCCACTACAACCCGCGTACATCAGGATTTGTGCCAGAAAATACAAAATGGAGTCAGGTTTCCATGTCACGACAGGAGATCTCTGAACCTTGTCCTTCCACATACTAGAAATGTTCTGACTCGACCCTTTAGTTTCATTTTGAAGACTATAAAAGAACAATTATGAGCTATGGAAAAGGAGAGAAAACATTCAACTTTGAGATCAAAGTTACTCTAAAGAAATTACTTCATATTGAGTCTGCATCCCTTTGTCCCTCAAGTCTGAACACAGTGTTCAACCCCCAAGCTTTATTCCTATTGTTGAGAGAACCTCATTGTCTCTCTCCTATGAGCTTTCCTTTGGTGGAGGATTGAAGTGGTGGAGGCCCAGTTGGAAGGAACTTGGTTCCTTGGTTTTGAACCGTGCC
>SNQJ01S0206155.1:17853-30802 GCA_010110895.2 Picea sitchensis | reverse complement strand
ATGCTACAGTGGTGGTAATTTCAAGGATGCTACAGTGGTATAGTTGCATGTTTTTCAAGGGGTTTCCATCAATGCCAAAGGGGGAGATTGTTGGCATGTTTTTAGACAGAGGCAGAGTATGCGTGTTTGTCATTGATGGTGAAGATCAACACGATCTGTAGCATATCGATAATGGAAAGATCAACAGTGTAAGCTCAGAAGGAGGAAAACAGTCAAAGGACGACAAAGGTTTCGTTTCAAAGTTTCGAAGATCGGGAAATCCAAAGGAAAGAGGTTCAAACCTATGATATGAGAAATTGCGATAACAATCCTGACTATTGGAGTCATAGGACATGTGGTAAGTGATTGGAAATTCATTGACTTGCACATTGGAGGAGTCAACAGAGCATGGTGTCTGAACTTGCGATATGCAAGATCACGAAAATATTTGGACCATCGAATCATCATGATTGTGGATTGTTGATCAAGCATGACAAAGGCCCCAGTCATGATGAAGGCCTGTGAAGTTGTGAAATCCTGATAATATCTGGACCATTAATTCAAGAAGGACACATGGTGATTTCGTGATAATATCTGGACTGTTGGTTCCATAGGACACATGGCGAAAGATCATCGTTTCGCTAACTAGAATGACAAAGGAGTGAAGTACTCATTTGATGGAGAGCAGAGCTAGATAAGCCAAACTCTATTTCGAAGTTCATAACATGGAGAGTCGAGAGGACTCATCACAGAATACCCGAGATGCAAAAGTGTGAAATGCGTTTTCAGATAAGGCTGTGGTCACAGCCAGTGGTTACATATGTGGATGATGGAGGAAGAAGCTAGCGGTGTTAAAATCCATCTCGGAGTCTTGGAAATCATGACTTGGAGTATTGAGAACCTTCATCAAAAGAATCGCGATGTGTGAGATCACGATGAGATCTGGACTGTCGGAGCATTGGAGATCTCGACCATTGATCAGGCTTGATGAAGTTTATAAGATCACGAAATATGAAGCACATTTTGGCGTAGCCTGTGGTCACCATCGGTGGTCACATGAGGGGAAGAAACTAGCGGAGCTAAGCTCCATCATGGAGTCTCAGCGATCGTGACTTGGAGAGTCGAGATCCTTCATCATAGGAATGCCGAGATGCGAATTCACGAAATTCAAATTTTGTTTAGCGCTTAGTGCTCTCAACAAGTTGGAGCTTGTAAAATAGAGGTAGTAGCCTCACCTTGAGTTGGTGCTCAAACATAGATGATGTACATAACTTAAAATACTGCCTATCATTTCGAAGAAGAAGAGGTTTTCTCCCCTTATGGGTTTCCTCGTGAAAATCTATCTCTGTGTATATCTTATGTGTGATTGATGCTCATTATTTATGTTTTCCATATGTTGTATAATATTGATGATCACTTGAAGAAAGATAAATAATTTTTTAATAGACTTAAAAGTGTTTAAGCACAATAACAACTGATTCACCCCCCCTCTCAGTTGTCTTAGTAATTTCAACAATTGGTATCAGAGCGGGTTCCTTTTATTTAAAGGTAGATATGTCAGCTTAAACATGACAAGTCATGAAGGGACTTCAACCAGTAAGACTCCTCTGTTTGATGGAACAAATTTTTCCTTTTGGAAGGTTAGAATGAGAACTTACCTAATGGCCTTAGGTGTTGATGTTTGGGATGTAGTAGAGACTGGATATACAAAGCCTGTTGTGCTGGCTTCCAAGGATGATAAGTTAGAATTCATCTTTAATGCTAAGGGAATGAATGCTATCTTGAATGGACTTGCAGAAGATGAGTTTGTAAAGGAGATGCATCTTCAAACTGCCAAAGAAATGTGGGATAAACTTATTAGCATCCATGAAGGAAATGAGAAAGTAAAACATGCCAAACTTCAAACATTTAGGTTGAAGTTTGAACAACTAATGATGAATGAAGATGAAGTAGTTCGAAAGTATTTTTTAAGAGTTGAAGAACTTGTGAATGCCATGAAGGGTCTTGGTGAGAAGATTGAAGAATCAATTTTAGTTCAGAATATTTTAAGATCTTTGCTTCATAAATTTAATCCAAAAGTCTCTGCAATAGAAGAACTAAATGATCTTAAAACTTTGTCCATTGATCAACTCCTAGGAACTTTAACTACATATGAAATGAGAATCAACAAAGATAAATCCATTACTAGAGAAGCATCTTTTAAAGCAAACAAGAATACAAATTCATATTTAGATGATATTGAGGAAACATTTGTGAGAAGGTTAAAGAAAGGATCAGGAAAATATCAAGGTAAGCTTCCCTTCAAATGTTTTAATTATGGTAAGATAGGTCATTTTTCATCTAAGTGTCCCCATCAGAAAAAGGACCAGAACTCTGATGATGAAAAGAAGTACAAATTCAAGAAATATAGTAAAAAGAAATGTTTGTGTGTAAATAATGACAATTCCTCAGAAGACATAGATAGTGATTCATCATGTGAAGACAAAGTGAATGATTTTATGTTTATGGCTATGGGAGATCTTGATGATGAGCACATAGGAGGTAAAATGGATGATGAAGAAGCTGTGGTGGATATGGAAGGTGAATTAATCAGTGATTTGGAAGAAATTGACAGACTCAGATGTAAGAAGAGAAAACAAAAACAGTTGTTGATGCATTTTAAAATGAATGGTGAAAAACCTGATGAAAACCTTTCTCTACTAAAAGGGGAGTTAGACGAGGCAAAGAAAATAGAAGACATACTAAAACAAATTGCCAGGGAAGAAAGCAAGGTGTGAAGCCTTAGAAGAAGAGATAGTAAAAAACAGAAAAGAAATGGAGAAGTTTAAGGCATTGTATCATCAAAATTTGCCAAGTATTAAAGCTTCAGAAGAATTAACTTTCATTCTAAATCAGCAAAGGAATCCAAAGTTGAAAGCCGACTTGGGCTATGAAGAAGGATCAAGTAGTGATCATTCAAGTAATACAGAACCCAACAAGTTTTTCAAAACTACAATCATTGACAGCAACCACTATGCAGAAACAAAGAAAGAAAATAAACCATCAAGAAGGAATGAAAGAAAAAGTACCAGAACTTAATCTGTAGATCAAAGAAATAACACAAACACATTTTATGATCAAAGAAATCATCAGCATGGAAGAAATCAACTACATCCTTTCTCTAGGTACAAAGGTTTTTTCTATGGCTATTGTTTTTTCTGTTCTAACTTTGGTCACAAACCTGTAAACTGTTCTTTAAGATCTAGATATTTGAAATCAATATGCTCAAGGAATAATTATTTGCCACAACAAAGATTGAGACAACCAAGAAACAAATGACCACATACTATAAATCATGTGATAAATGGAGGAAGGACGCATGTGAAACATAACAATAGTTATGAGCATAACAATCGTTATGATTTGTTATTCAGTGAACTAGAATGTTACAACTGTCGTAATTATGGACATAAAACTGCGGACTGTCGCTTAAGAAACTATAAGCTAGATCTAAATCATGTTGCTGAAAATTTCAAAGTTTGGAAGAAGAAAGAAGATGACCATTGCGGATTAGTGTTATCAACCCAAAGACAAAAGAACCCCTGGTATATTGACAGTGGATGTTCCAAACATATGACTGGAGACAAAAGTAAGTTTCTAACTCTAAGTGAAAGAAAATTAGGGAATGTAAGTTTTGGAAATGATGCACCAGGAAAAATAAAAGGTAAAGCAATGGTAAGTTTGAGTAATGGAAAAGGGAAAGATCAAGATGTGTTGTTTGTAGAAGGCCTGAAACATAATCTCATTAGTGTCAGTCAAGTCTGTGACTGAGCATGTGAAGTCATTTTTACCTCTAAATATTGTAGAATAAAATCAGTGAATTCAGGACAGTTAGTTGCAAAAGGGATAAGAACAGAAAACAATGTCTATGTGTTAAAAGAAGAAAAATAAGAATGTTACTTAGGCAATTATGATGAAAGTTGGATATGGCATAGGAGACTTGGAAACGTAAATTTTGATCATATAATGAATCTCAGAAATAATGGGGCAGTAAAAGATCTTCCAAAGATATCAAAGCCATATGACACTGTTTGTAAACCTTGCCAGATAGGAAAACTTACTCTCACTCCGTTCAAATAGAAAAAACTTTCCTTCAACAGAAAAACCTCTCTAGTTAGTACATATGGATTTATGTGGACCATCAAGGAAAGAAGGTATAGGAAAATAAAATTATTTTATGTTGATTATTGATGACTTTTCTAGACTAACTTGGGTTGCCTTTTTGAAGGAAAAATTTGAAGCATTTGCAAAATTCAAAGTGTTTAAGGGTCTGACTGAGAATCAAAAAGGAAAAAGATTAAAGGAAGTAAGGTCTGATAGAGGAGGAGAGTTTATTTCATGGAACTTCAAAGAGTTCTGTGATAAACATGGGATCAAAAGAGAGTACACAATTCCAAGGACTCCACAGCAAAATGGAGTTGTTAAGAGGCAGAATAGATTAGTACAGCAAATGGAAAGATCAATGATGAATGAAAGGAACATACCTCAGACATATTGGGTACAAGCAATTCATATAGTCGTTCATTTCCTTAAAAAATATCATCTCAGGCCACACAGTGACAAGACTCCTTATGAACTATGGTTTGGAAGATCTGCTTCAATCATGCATTTTAAAGTCTTTGGGAGTAAATGTTATATTAAGAATAATGATGAAAATATTGGAAAATATGATGACAGGGTTGATGAAGGTATCTTCTTGGGTTATGCTACAAACAGTAAAGGGTGCAGATGTTACAATAAGAGACTGCATAAACTAGTTGATTATATAGACATAAAAGTTGATGAAGAAATCCTGGTCAGAAATGTAAGCAGTGCTAAACCAAGAACAAAAGATATAGTTGAAGATGAAGATGAATAGGTCCAAGGATCAGGAAGAGAAGAATCTGAATCAAATGAAGATACAAATACTCAGGCTGACATAAATCAACAGAAAGAAACAAACTCATCTCTCAGAACTGTTAGAAAGAATCATCTTGAAAATCAGATAATTGGAGATATAAATAAAGGAGTTCAAACAAGAAGGAAAGTGATTAAAGACTCAGAACAATCTCATATTGCCTTTCTATCTATGACTGGACCTAATTTTTTTTATGAAGCCATCCAACATGATGATTGGATTAGAGCTATGAATGAAGAGCTTGATCAAATTGAGAAGAACAATACTTGGGAGCTTGTACCTAGACCCGAAGATAAGAATATAATAGGTTCCAAATGGGTGTTCAAGAATAAAATGAATGAAAACAAACAAGTTGTTAGAATAAAGCCAGATTGGTATGTAAAGGGTATGCACAAGTTGAAGGTCAGGACTTTGATGAAACTTTTGCACCAGTGGAAAGATTGGAAGCCATCATAATGTTCCTTGCATATTCATGCCATAAGAACTTTAAAGTGTATCAGATGGATGTTAAGTCAACGTTTCTTAATGGAGATCTAAAGGATGAAGTATATATGGAGAAACCTGAAGGATTCTCATTGACCGATAATCCTAATTATGTTTGCAAGTTGAAGAAGGCCTTATATGGACTTAAACAAGAACCACGAGCTTGGTATTATAGACTGGACAAATTTTTACAGGAAAAAGGATTCAAGAAAGGTATTGTTGACAACAATCTCTACATTAAGTCTGAAGGTGATAATTTACTAGTTGCTTTGGTTTATGTAGATGATATTATTTTTGGTTGTACTAATGAATAATTTTTCTAGTGGTTTGCTAACTCTATGCAAACAAAGTTTGAGATGTCCATGATAGGAGAACTTTCATGTTTTCTTGGTTTACAAGTAAATCAAAGTTCTGCAGGAATATTTATCTCTCAAGAAAAATATTTGAAAGAGATGTTGAAGAAATTTTAGATGGAGGATTCCTCTCTTGTTAGCACACCTATGGTGCTTGATTGCAAGCTCAGTAAAGATGATATTTTACCAGATGTTGATCAAAGGAGATATCACTCTATGATAGGCAGTCTTTTGTACATCACATCTTCCCGTCCTAATATAATGCAAGATGTTGGAATGGTAGGTCACTATCAGTCTGCTCCTAAACAAAGTCATCTAGTAGCGGTAACAAGTATATTCAAGTACTTGAAAAGCACAATGAATTACTGTCTGTGGTATCCCATAGATTAGAACTTTCAATTAACTACTTATGCAAATGTCGATAGGGCAAACTGTGTTGATGAGAGAAAAATCACCAGTGGAGGAGCATTCTTTCTGGGTGACTCATTAGTAGCATGGCTTAGTAAAAAGCAAGGATCCATTTCATTATCAACTAAAGAGGTAGAATACATTGCTGCTGCTACTTGCTGCACAATTTTATGGATGATACAAACTCTTGCAGATTTGAAGGTAGCTTACACTGCTCCCATTCCACTTCACTGTAATAACACCAGTGTCATCAGTCTCTCTAAGAATCCTATATTTCATTCAAAAGCTAAGAACATAACAATAAAATACCACTTTCTCAGAGAACAAGTTACAAACAGAATTGTTCAAGTGAATTATATTCCTTCCATAGAAAAGATAGCTTATATCTTTACTAAACCATTAGCAGCGACCCCTTTTGGATATCTTCATAAAAAGTTGGGGGTTATAACTTCGTTCGCCTAATCTGTTCACCTGATCAGGGGGAGTACTTATTGAATATATATTGTATTTCTAGGTTGATCATAGTTGACAGGGGGAGTATGTACTGCAACAGCTCAGGGGGAGCGTGTTTCTTCTTTGACATTGATGTCAAAGGGGGAGAAAGTGTGGTAAATTTCAAGGATGCTACAGTGGTATAGTTGCATGTTTTTCAAGGGGTTTCCATCAATGACAAAGGGGGAGATTGTTGGCATGTTTTTAGACAGAGGCAGAGTATGAGTGTTTGTCATTGATGGTGAATATCAACACGATCAGTAGTGTAGCGATAATGGAAAGATCAACAGTGTAAGCTTAGAAGGAGGAAAACAATGAAAGTACAACAAAGGTTTCCCTTCAGAGTTTCGCAGATCAAGAAATCCAAAGGAAAGAGGTTCAAACTCGTGATATGTGAAATCGCGATAAGAATCCTGACTATTGTAGTCATAGGACACGTGGCAAGCAATTGGAAATTCATTGACTTGCACATTGGAGGAGTCAACGAAGCATGGTGTCGGAACTCACGATATGCGAGATCACGAAAAGATCTGGACCATTGAATCATCAATATCGTGGACCATTGATCAGGCATGATGAATGCCCCGAGCATGACGAAGGCCCGTGAAGTTGTGAAATCTTGATAAGATCTAGACCATTGATTCAAGAAGGACACGTGGTGAAATTGAGATAATATCGGGATGGTTGGTTCCATAAGACACTTGGTGAAAGATCATCGTTTCGATGACTGGAATGAAAAAGGTGTGAAGTTCTCATTTGATTGGTGAGTCGTCATATCTCATGGTCAGATCATCGAGAGATGGGGAGTAGAGCTAGAGAAGCCAAGCTCTATTTCAGAGTTTGTAACATGGATAGTCGAGAGGACTCATCACAGAATATCCGAGACGCAAAAGTGTGAAATGTGTTTTCGAATAAGGCTGCGGTCACAGCTAGTGGTTACATCTGCAGAAGATGGAGGAAGAAGCTAGCGATTTTAAGCTCCATCTCAGAGTCTTGGCAATCACAACTTGGAGTATCAAGAACCTTAATCACAGGAATCACAATGTACGAGGTCGCTATGAGATCTTCACTATCGGATCATTGGAGATCTCGACCGTTGATCAGGCTTGATGAAGTTTATAAGTTCATGAAATACGAAGCGCCTTTTGGCATAGCCTGTGGTCACTGCCAGTGGTCATGTGAGGGGAAGAAACTAGTGGAGCTATGCTCCATCTCGGAGTCTCAACGATCGTGACTTGGAGAGTCGAGATCCTTCATCATAGAAATGTTGAGATGCGAATTGATGAAATTCAAATTCTGTTTAGCGTTCGGTCACAGCTAGTGGGCATATGAGATAAACGCAAAATCCTGCAGATTTAGTCCAACAGTGTTGGTTAATTGGAAACTTGATCGAAGGGTTATTGTTTCACCTCACAGGTAATCGATCAGTTATGATTCAGTTAACAAAATTGAATCATGATTCTTGGACGGTTTGTGATTCAATTGATGAATCATTTTCTTGGAGATGTGAGGGGTAACTGAAGGGGTTGGAGTGGATAAAGAAACATGCAGTGACTATGCATGTTTGGCTATTCTGACTGAAAGATGAGTTGAACTGTAGAAAGGTAAAACTACAGCATGTGTAGTGTGAAGAAATCTCAGAGATAAGGAACAGAAGCTGAACAAAAGAGAAAAGGTGAAGGGAGAAGAATGTGCACATATCAAAGAGAATGAGAAGGACAGAGAAAGAATAGATATATAGAGACAACAAGTTAATCCAAATATGAATAGAGAAAAAGAATAGTGTAGAAGATAATAATTGCAGAATAGTTAGAAGCAAACCAGATTTACAGAATAGAGAAGAAGTGGTAAGAATCGATTTATCTGTGTTGTTGGTTATTCAATCATTTATTTATAATCAGGATGGTAGGGAGATGCTAGGGAGGACTGTTGTCCTCAGAGGTTCAAGTGGGTTCTTGAACACAGGGAGTTGTAGCTTCCATCTGGTTGCATCCATAAAAGCCAGGGTGGCAGGGTGGTGCAAGGGAGAACTATTGTTCTCTATTATACAGATTGGTTCCTGTGTGACTAGAAGTTGGTTCTTCCATCCAGTTGGTGTTGGAACACTTAGGGAGTTGTTTCTTATTTCTAGTTGGTGCTAGAGAAACCAAAGAGTTGGTGCTCTAAACAAGTTGGAGCTTGTAAAATAGAGGTAGTAGCCTCACCTTGAGTTGGTGCTCAAACATAGATGATGTAAAGAACTTAAAAGATTGGCTATCATTTCGAAGAAGAAGAGGTTTTCTCCCTTTATGGGTTTCCTTGTGAAAATCTGTCTCTGTGTATATCTTATGTGTGACTGATGCTCATTATTTATGTTTTCCACATGTTGTATAACATTGATGATCACTTGAATAAAGATAAATAATTGTTTAATAGACTTAAAATTGTTTAAGCACAATAACAACTGATTCACCCCCCCTCTCAGTTGTCTTAGTAATTTCAACAATTGGTATGAGAGCGGGTTCCTTTTATTTAAAGGTAGATATGTAAGCTTAAACATGACAATTCATGAAGGGACTTCAGCCAGTAAGCGTCCTCTGTTTGATGGAACAAATTTTGCCTTTTGGAAGGTTAGAATGAGAACTTACCTAATGGCCTTAGGTACTGATGATTGGGATGTAGTAGAGACTAGATATACAAAGCCTGTTGTGCTGGATTCCAAGGATGATAAGTTAGAATTTAGATTTAATGCTAAGGGAATGAATGTTATCTTGAATGGACTTTCAGAAGCCGAGTTTGTAAAGGAGATGCATCTTCAAACTGCCAAAGAAATGTGGGAAAAACTTATTAACAGCTATGAAGGAAATGAGAAAGTAAAAGATGCCAAACTTCAAACATTTAGGTTGAAGTTTGAACAACTAAAGATGAATGAAGATGAAACAGTTAGCAAGTATTTTTTAAGAGTTAAAGAACTTGTGAATTCCATGAAGGGTCTTGTTGAGAAGATTGAAGAATCAATTTTAGTTCAAAATATTTTAAGATCTTTGCTTGATAAATTTAATCCAAAAGTATCTGCAATAGAAGAACTAAATGATCTTAAAACCCTGTCCATTGACCAACTACCAGGAACTTTAATTGCATATGAAATGAGAATCAACAAAGATAAATCCATTACTAGAGAATCATCGTTTAAAGGAGACAAGAATATTGATTCAAATTTAGATGATATTGAGACAAAATTTGTGAGAAGGTTAAATAAAGGATCAGGAAAATATCAAGGAAAACTTCCCTTCAAATGTTTTAACTGTGGTAAGATAGGTCATTTTGCATCTAAGTGTCCCCATCAGAAAAAGGACCAGAACTCTGATGATCAAAAGAAGTACAAATTCAAGAAATATAGTAAAAATAAAAGTTTGTGTGCAAATAATGACAATTCCTGAGAAGGCATAGATAGTGATTCCTCATGTGAAGACAAAGTGAATGATTTTATGCTTATGGCTATGGGAGATCTTGATGATGAGAACATAGGAGGTGAAATGGATGATGAAGAAGCTATGGTGGATATGGAAGGTGAATTAATAAGTGCTTTGGAAGAAATTGATAGACTCATATGTAAGAAGAGAAAACAAAAACAGTTGTTGATGCATTTTAAAATGAATGGTGAAAAACCTAATGAAAACATTATCTACTAAAAGTGGATTTAGTAGAGGCAAAGAAAATAGAAGACATACTGAAACAACAATTGCCAGAGAAGAAAGTGAGGTGTGAAGCCTTAGAAGAAGAGATAGTAAAAACGAGAAAAGAAATGGAGAAGTTTAAGGTATTGTATCATCAAAATTTCCCAAGTATTAAAGCTTCAGAAGAATTAAATTTCATTCTAAATCAGCAAAGGAATACAAAGTTGAAAGTCAGCTTGGGCTATGAAGAAGGATCAAGTAGTGATCATTCAAGTAATACAAAACCCATCAAGTTTGTCAAAACTACAATCATTGACAACAACTGCTCTGCAGAAATAAAGAAAGAAAATCAGCCATCAAGAAGGAATGAAAGAAAAAGTACCAGAACCAAATCTGTAGATCAAAGAAATAACACAAACACATTTTCTGATCAAATAAATCATCAGCATGGAAGAAATCGACTACAACCTTTCTCCAGGTACAAAGGTTTTTTCTATGGCTATTGTTTTTTATGTTCTAACTTTGGTCACAAAGCTGTAAACTTTTCTTTAAGATCTAGATATTTGAAATCAAGATACTCAAGGAATAATTATCTGCCACAACAAAGATTGAGGCAGCCAAGAAATAAACGACCACATACTATAAATCATGTGATGGATGGAGGAAGGACGCAGGTGAAACATAACAACAGTTATGGGCATAACAATTGTTATGATCTATTATTCAGTGAACCAGAATGTTACAACTACCATAATTATGGACATAAAGCTGTGGACTGACGCTTAAGAAACTATAAGCCAGATCTGAATCCTGCTGTTGAAAATTTCAAAGTTTGGAAGAAGAAAGAGGATGAGCAATGCGGATTAGTGTTATCATCCCAAAGACAAAAGAATCCTTGGTATATTGATAGTGGATGTTCCAAACATATGACTGGAGACAAAAGTAAGTTTCTAACTCTAAGTGAAAGAAAATCAAGGAATGTAACTTTTGGAAATGATGCACCAGGAAAAATAAAAGGTAAAGGAATGGTAAGTTTGAGTAATGGCAATGGGAAAGATCAAGATGTGTTTTTTTTAGAAGGCCTGAAACATAATATTCTTAGTTTAATTCAAGTCTGTGACCGAGGATGTGAAGTTGTTTTTACCTCTAAAGATTGTAGAATAAAATCGATGAATTCAGGACTACTAGTTGCAAAAGGGATAAAAATAGAAAACAATATCTATGTGTTAAAAGAAGAAAAAGAATAATGTTACTTAGGAAAGTATGATGAAAGTTGGATATGTCATAGGAGACTTGGACACTTAAATTTTGATCATATAATCAAGCTCAGAAACAATGGGGAAGTAAAAGATCTTCCGAAGATATCAAAGCCATACGACTATGTTTGTAAACCTTGCCAGATAGGAAAACTTACTCGCACTCAGTTCAAATAAAAAAAAAAATCCTTCAACAGAAAAACCTCTCCAGTTAGTACATATGGATTTATGTGGACCATCAAGGAAAGAAGGTACAATAAAAGAAAATCATTTTCTGTTGATTATTGATGACTTTTCTAGACTAACATGGGTTGCCTTTTTGAAGGAAAAATATGAATCATTTGAAAAATTCAAAGTGTTTAAGGATCTGACTGAGAATCAAATAGGAAAATGATTAAACGTAGTAAGTTCTGATAGAGGAGGAGAGTTTAGTTCGTGGAACTTCAAAGAGTTCTGTGATAAACATGGGATCAAAAGAAAGTACACAATTCCAAGTACTCCATAGCAAAATGGAGTTGTTGAGAGGCAGAATAGATTAGTACAAGAAATGGCAAGATCAATGATGAATGAAAGGAAAATACCTCATACATATTGGGTAGACGCAATTCATACAACCATTCATATTCTTAACAGAGCTCATCTCAGGCCACACAGTGACAAGACTCCTTATGAACTATAGTTTGGAAGACCTGCTTCAATCAAGCATTTTAAAGTCTTTGGGAGTAAATGTTATATTAAGAATAATGATGAAAATATTGCCCAATATGATGACAAGGATGATGAAGGTATCTTCTTGGATTATGCTACAAACAATAAAGGGTACAGATGTTACAGTAAGAGACTACATAAACTAGTTGATTGTATAGACATAAAAGTTGATGAAGAAATCCCGATCAGAAATGTAAGCAGTGTTGAACCAAGCACAAAAGATATAGTTGAAGATGAAGATGAACAGGTCCAAGGATCTGGAAGAGAAGAGTTTGAATCGGATGAAGATACAAATACTCAGGATGACATAAATCAACAGAAAGAAACAAACTCACCTCTCAGAACTGTTAGAAAGAATCATCCTGAAAATTAGATAATTGGAGATATAAATAAAAGAGTTCAAACAATAAGGAAATTGATTAAAGACTCAAAACAATCTCATGTTTCCTTTTTATCTATGACTGAACCTAAAAAAAATTATGAAGCCAGCCAACATGATGATTGGATTAGATCTATGAATGAAGATCTTGATTAGATTGAGAAGAACAATACTTGGGAGCTTGTACCTAGACCCGAAGATAAGAATGTAATAGGTTCCAAATGGGTGTTCAAGAATAAAATGAATGAAAAAGGACAAGTTGTTAGAATAAAGCCAGATTGGTCTGTAAAGGGTATGCA
>SNQJ01S0206154.1:2201-16399 GCA_010110895.2 Picea sitchensis | reverse complement strand
TTAAAAATAAATTTGAACAACAAATTATTTTATTTTTATAATTTAAAAACATTCAATTTAAAAATAAATTTAAACTTAAACAAGATTTTTTTTTTTTAATAATTTGAAATATCATAACAAACACCTATACCTTTATGATGCATTTGAGAAGAATCCTTTCCTAAAACTCCATTTCATGTTAAAAAAAAAAGACAATCTCACGTTACCCAAATTGCAAATTCTAAATCATGATAGAAACTCAAAATACACTCGTGATTCCAACAATAAATTATGCAATTCCACTTATTTAGACTTTAGCGAACCGTGAGATACAGGCAATATAAAGACGCCATACACAATGAGTTCCCATGGAAAAACCGAAAGACCTATCGCCTTCGTGTTGAAGGGATGTGTTTTCTTCTCGGACTTAAAAGGTCGGCTCGCACACGGGAAATAATAACCAGAAGTGCATCCATCACATGGCCATGTTGTTCAAATTTCTCATAGAACGAGGTTCCAAAATTGATTCCCATACAAGTTAAATGGGTTTTTAACAAGGACTGGTTCATGGTCGGTAGTGGCAGAAACAACTCAGTGTCTGAAACAGCCGGCAGGAAGAAGAAGAGTAACGATTTAATTTATCTTCAATTGTTGTCAGTAAGTATGGATGAAATATTTATTACAATTGCATTGGAAGGAGCAAAGGCTGTAATAAGACTTTAAAGTCTTTGGCCAATAAGATATGAGATAAATCACATTTAAAATTTCACTAAAAATATTATTTATCAAAACTTTAGTAAAACTTTGGTAAAATGGATACATATTTTATGGTCAACCATTGATTAATACTTAGTCAACACTAACTCAACGCTATGTACCAGCCTATCGGCAGGTATAATAAGACAATTTTATAATGTCCAACTTCTAACCACAAATACGTCAAAGGGACTGCTAAGTACAACAATGTGGGATATAGAGTGGGAGCAGAAAATGCCTCTCTTATAAAAGAATAATAAAACATATCTAAACCATGCTAGATAAGATATATAGTCTAAGATCATGAAATGGAAAAGTAATAAAATCATGAAATGGAAAAGTAAAGAACCTAATAGCAAACTCTCCAATGAGAGAGGCATAAATGATGTCTTGCCTCAGAGAGCGTTGATCAACCACCCTTAAAACTCTCTCTCCTCATATATGAGGCCAAAGAGAAGAAATGAAATGAAATTGACATTAGAAGTTGATTGAATTATTTGTAGATTCCTCCTCGTGTTCTAAAATGTCCTCATCCTCACTCTATAAAAGCATAAGTAAAGAACGCAAGTTTAATGAAATAAAATAAAATTATTAACTATTAAAGATATAATGAAGAACATATCAGTTAAAAGTTGTTAATTCCCTTTGATTCCTCCAAATTACTCTAGTCATCATCATTTGGAAGAATATAATATATTCCAGTTAATGGATTAAAAGGACAAGAAACACAAGTGACCAAAAAGAAGACTAATTCGAACATATTTCACTTGATATGGAATCTATATTATTTATTCTTTTGACCACTTCATCATGGTAGTATTAAAAATTTATTGAATATGGAAATTTTTCCACTTTAAATTTTTGGAACCTCTCATTTTCCTTTAACTTGCACATCGCCATTTGCAAAAGCCTCTTCTTTGTCTTATCCCAAGACATATCTCTATTGTTGTTCATCGTCATCTCTACATCATATGCGTAAACATTAGCATGCATGTCATGGAATGAACAGGTGCCATGAAAAATGTAGTATATTGGATTCAATTACACTCTAAATTTCATTGAAAAATACATGATAAATTATATTATGGTTAACATGCTTAGAGCTACTGAGTCTGAGACTCGGTCTAAGATATATATAGTAATCAATTGGGTATAGGTTGGGTGGTTGTGAGGAAAAGTTCTTTCCCTCTCCCCCATATTCAAATTCCACTTTGTGACATGTTTGTTCTTAGTGAGTCGATTGTAGTTGAGTTATATATGATCTATTCATAAGTTTTTTCATTGGTCTTATGCCTTGAATAATCCAGGGTTTACCTGGGTGCCATCCTTAGAGTGAGGGTAAGTGCTTAGGAGGTTTTCCCCGAGAGATGTTACCTAAAATATAAAAGGAAAAAAAAAACATATTTTTCAATATTATATAAAATTATAAAGAATGTACAGGGTGGCAAGAGTAGGCAAGGTTCATTTTCACCCTAGAGGGAAAGCTGAACTTACATGCTCTTGAAACCTAGGTTTGGCCACCAACAATTAGGATGAGGCTTATGCCTTGCTTAAAGGACTTTCCATAGCCATCTCACATGGCATATGCAAAATCACCATCCTAGGGGACTCCAAGAATACTATCAGACACCTTCACCTTAACACTCTTCCATGGATGCTCGACTAAGCTCTATTTTTTTTTCAGAATACAAAGCGTCCTCCAGAAATTTGAAACCGTTGAACCATGGCACATTCTTCGCCAACTTAATACCCTAGTGGATTAACAAACAAATTTAGGCACCACAGGAAAAATTGGGGATCTAATGATTAATGGGACCTTTGGTTTTAGTCTCATTCCCTAATTCCCCCCTTTTTAAATGTCCCTTGACCTTGCTCATTTCACATCTGCCACCCATCAAATCCATTCCATGTACCAGAGTTACCTCTCATCACCTCAGATTCATTTGGCATGTTCGACCTTCAAACTTATTCACTCTCCATGCCCGTCGACTAGTGTTTGTGGGATAGCAACATCTGCCATGGTCGTGTTAGCCACTTCCACTAATCATCTGAGTATGAGGGTTTCACTATGGATGGGATGGAAAATAACAACCATGATTGTCCATTTGTACGTTGGGTGTTCTGGCTTGTTTTGTTCCTCCCTATCCGCATTTGACAAGGCATTCAAATTGCTTTGTTCCCCCTTCAAAGTTATCGGCCTCTTGGTGTTTCTCACTACAGGCATTCACCTCTATTCAATGGTGTGCCATAGGTGTGTTTGTTCAAGGTCGTGATTCATTCAGCTATAATAGGAGGTTGATGATCTTAGGACATTTTTATGGGCTATTCAAGTTCACTTGAGTAGTGTTTCAGCCCAAGTCATCTCTGCCCTCAATTTTGTTGTCCATCACAAGCAGTCCCTCCACCAACTTCAGGATGAATGTAATGCCATTAGAATACAATTAGCAGAGGTACATGATCGACTCGCGCACTCCATAATCTCATTGGTTGAGTCTGTAGGCCTTAATGTGGTCATCTCTCGAGTTCACACCAATCAAGTTCTCGACTTGAATTCTCCAACATGTGTACCAACAATGGATATCCTAGATGTACAAATTGTTAATGGCTTATGTAGGCCAAAATTTTGTAAATTTTGAATCCCTATGTGCTTTTGTTGCTAGCTCAACTACATCTTTTACTTAATGCAAAATCTCTCAGTTTCAGTAAAAAATAAAATTACAAAGTATGTAACTACAACTCGCTTGGGGATTTTTTCTATTATTGTCATCGATCACAGTATATTGACATTTTCTTTTATGACCTTCCTCGTCTCTTTCCCTATGTAGCATTATCGTTTGATATTCCCTCTCCACTGTTATACATATGATCCATAGATCTAGTACAACAATATTCTACTAAGGCAAGTACATAAAATCCATGAAACAAAATATATGCATAATTTGACATGAATATTAAAAAGACACATGCATAACATTGACATATGCACAGATGCTTTATTCAACAAAAGGTAATGAAAGTTACCAAACTTGACAAGAATCAATCGAACTTTGGTGTAAAGGTTTGAATTGATATGATCACATCCTCCTTAAATATAATAGTAACATTGTTTATGGCTTTGGTATCATGTATTGTTTGCCCATGTAGTGCAATAATATGGGATTTGTTCACCTTCACAACACCTAAAATCTCACATAGTGCATAACAATTTCCCTTGCATCAGCAAGAACACAATAAATGATGAAGTGAGTGAGGGGCATATATAATATTGTTTTTCCATTATGCACCTAGCTAATGTGTATTTATATTCATATTTGGCATGGGGGCATGCCAAGGGGGAGTCATAATACTAACCACCATCAACACTGGACAAACTCGAAGGTCATTGATGCATGTGTGAGGTGTCTTTTAAGACTAATATGGTCCCTTTTCCATTATGAAAACCTTCATTACTTATATTAAATCCTCCATGTAATAGGACATGAGTATTCATGATTCCTTGTCATTATTCTTTTGTTCGATTTACCATTGGAACTCAATTTCAAGCTAGTGCAATGTCAATTGGGTTATGGAGTTGTAAAAAAAACAAAATAAATGTTTACAATGTGGACTAGGGAAATCCAACACTTTTAAAATGAAACCTTAATCTACTATATACGACACCACTCCTTCACAATAAAATTTATGAGAAGAAGAGAAAGAGAGGAAGAGAAAAGGAAGAGGGGGAGGAGGGAGATGGAGAAAAAAAAGAGGGGGGGGGGAGAAAAAGAGGAAGAGGGAGAGGGAGTGGAAGAAGAGGGAGAGGAAAAGGAAGAGGGATGGAAAGAGATGAAGAGGAAGGAGAACATGGAGAGAAGGGGACGAATAAAAGAAGAGGAAGGAGAGGAGGGTGAGAAGAGAGGAAGGGAGAACCTTAAACCTACTTTCTGTTTAATTTGTGAGGGAGAGGGAGTGGCAAAGGAAGAGGGATGGGAAGTGAGGAAGAGGAAGGAAAACAAGGACAAAAGGGGAAGAATAGAGGAGGAAGGAGAGGAGGGATGACAAGAGAGGAAGGGGGAACCCTAAACCTACTTTCTTTTTAATTTGTAAATCACATCTCCAAAACCCAAATCCCATTTTGTTTTAAATTTACAATTTTTTAAAAAATAAGGTGGGAATGACAAAAAAACATACCTTTGATCTGGTGATACCCCTCAAATCTCCCCAACCTCTTGTTGAGTGCCTCCAAAAATTCCTTTATGCTCCAAGAAGCATTGCACCAAACCCTGACGTGAGAATGAAATGAGGGGGACAATCTTTTTTCACTTTATATTAGAAATACAAATCAATGCAAAACTTTATTTTGCATAATTTTTTTTTCCTAGTTTTGTGTCAGTTTTGTGTTGAATGTGCATCAATTATTCTGATGTGAGGATGGAGTGTGCATTGTATATGCATCACATTTGTATCATTTTTTTACGCTACAACAAAATAGTGTTGTGTCAACCTCTCATGTTTTGATGCTAATATGAATTACACATATCACTGTGTCAATTTCACCTCATGGAGCGTAATCTCAACATCATGTATGCATTATGATAACATCGTGGTAGCATCGAATTTGTCACTAATATTTGTATTGAAAAATTAATTACTGTTATTATATTTATTACAAGGCTCATAGAAACTGATGGGAGAATCTTGCATCATGATTGTGTTGTCCCAGAGACATGCCAACATCATATGTGTCAACACAAATCCATATCAAGCATCATTTTTGCATCATGAAGTGGCATGGGAGCACTGCAATAATGTCAAATTTACCACTAAAACTAATTATTGTAATGAAAATTAATAAATATTATTAAAACTAATAGTTATCATTAAAATCAATAATTATTTTTATAATAAAAATAATAGTTATTGTTCCCTCGGATGGGGTGTTAGTGCAAGAATAATGAGCATTAACTTGAGAATGGAGCGCTCTGCCACCTAGCAGTGCCTTTTCCTAGGCGGATGTGTGGCTGGTCCCAACATTATCTCCTCTATCAGGTGGTTAATGGCGATCAATTGCATGAAGTGTGTGGTTCAGGGTCAGAGTACATGTGATGAGATGGGTCGTAACTCTCATTTCACTTGGATAGCTAATATGTCATTGCTATCTCTCTGGTCTAGCTGCTCTAGAATGATGACAACGAATATGACATGCAGTTATTTATTAAGGTGGTAGTTTGGCTGCATAATGAACATAGTGCTAGTAGGAGGTTTGTGATATGGTCGATGTCCCCCCTTAGTTGCATCGGTAGCTTATGTCCTCTAATAATGCCTCATTTACGGGAGCAAGGACGAGTTCGTAGGGGCAGAGGATCTCGATGGCAAAGAAGCACCCCGCAAGTTAGCTTAGTACCACCTTCGGGTGAGTCTGGGAGGGATCCAAATATGCAATCGACTCAAAATTCTTCCATGAATGTGGCTCGAGGCTCTCAACCAATGTTGTCAGATATGCAGAAGGTTCTGGGGGATGAGTTCTCCTGGGGTTGTTGGATTGAATGGGAAGATGAAGGCGTCATCTCCAAAGCTGAGAATTTCCATGTGAACATCCCCAACAATCACTTGGACACTTCCCATCCTATGGAAAATGCAATTTAGCATGAAGAGGCTACAAATATGAAGAATGACCTCTCACCTTCTCCGACCCCAAATCCTCAACCTGCGTACGACCATAATTCCACTATGACGGAGAATGGTCACCTACTGGAGGAGTATGTGGATCTAATTTTCAAAGTAAGAAGTGAGGTTGCAGATTTGAAGTTTAGATTGGAGCAGTTGGACCACAAGGTTAATCTTTTGTTTGCTCTGAGCTCCAACCGTGCACAACCCCCGTTTGTTGAAGAGATGGTAGCCCAAGTAGCTGTCAACCCAAATATCTCTATTATATTAAGGTTGGGTCACTCAGACGACCAACCTGAAGACAAGGATCCCCTTATTGATCAGTAATTAGTCAACGCTTACGAGATGGTTCCACTACTCAACCATGTTGGCCTAGTTTCAACTTTTCTTCTTGTTTGGATGTTTCATGTTTTTCTTACAACTTGTTATAGATCTAGAGTAGCTACAAAACATATACAACCTTTTGGCTCCTTAGAGCAAGATTGTTTTTTGATATGGCATGGGCTTGGGTTGGTTTCCAGTATTGGCGATCGAAACCCAAGAAGATCGTGCATGTAAACTTCCATTTTCTTAGAAGGTAATACCATTTTCTTACTTAAAAAAAACAAAACAATAATAGTGGTTATTATAATTAAAAATCATTGTAATGATCATCATCGTCATCATCATAATGTCATTTGGGACTAGCTAGGGTGGTTAGGAGGAAAAATTTTCTCCTCCCCACCCAGGTTCAATTTTCAATAATGACATGTTGCACTCTTCATAAGACAATAGTTGATACAAGGGGTGACAAGTGCAGGGGGGAAGGGGGGTCATTTATGACCTCGATGGAAATCAAATAATGAAGTATTCATGGGGCATGGGGATGAACTCAGACAATCAAGTAGAAGCCACGTAGAAGTTCTGGTTGTCTATATGGGAATGAAATTGTTGAACGCAAATAGATCCTCGAGTGTCATCGTCATCGGGGACTCAAAATTGATAATAAAATGCTTATGCAAGCTCATTAAAAAATCACAGCCTAGACTTCAAAGAATTTATGATAGGATTAAAATCAAGGAGGAAATATTTCAATCAATGGAGTACTTTCATGTATTTCAAAGTCAAAATGGAGAAGTTGATCTTTTAGCCAAGAATTTTAAGCAACTAGATCAAGGTATTATTATAATAAATTAGGTTGCTTCTATGCACCATTTACCATAGTTTAATGATCCAAGGAAATTTTAATTTTTTTTGCTCCATGGACAAAGGAAAAATTGAATTTCTCTCCAATAAAAAATCGGGCCTCGGGGGTGATGTGACCTCGATTCTCTTCCTCATTGATTACCACGACATAACCGAAGCTAACACAACATTTAGAACCTGCTCTGTATATCCTCCATGAGGCATTCCCCTCACCTGACACATGCAAACCCTCTTCCACGCATCAAGCATTAAAGGTTTGCATGATGGATCACATGTAGCATATGGGACATTTTCTTTGCTTGACGTCATTGCAAGAAGTTTTGTCCCCTTCAACTCACTTCCTATCTCAATTCACACAATGTATAGAACATGGCCTCCAAATTCATATTTGCAGTACCCTCTTCAGTCACCATTTTCATTCATGGCCCTTCAATGATCCAAAATGGATCCCGGAGCCAAGATGGGGTCCATAAGGCCTAAAAATCAAATTGCAAAGAATATCTTAAAAATGGGCGTGTGCGAGGCCTCATCAATACAAACCCAGCGCAACTTGAACGGGCTCAAACGAATGTCGTATGCAAAAGATATCGCGGTCTGTTCGTTTGGCCAAACAGGCAAAAAATTGATGACTGTGCAGTCCGTACAGTGCTGACATGGTAGCTGACTGTACAGGCCGTACGACCATACATGTGACATGGCAGGTACAATGGATGCTAACTGGGTAGACACGCTGACATACAGGTGGATGAGTTAGACTCTGACACGTGGCACCACTGCAAGGGTGACATGTGGCATGGGCTGACGTGGCAAGGGTCGTACAATGTACGGCACGTGGCAACTGACTGACGTGGCAGGTGCACTAAATGGGTAGTGTTGGGTGACATGGTCGAATTATCTATTGACACATGGTTGGTTTGTGGGAAAGTGTGATGGTGCCACGTGGCACCCCTCTATTGGTCATTGGTTTGTGGAAAAAGTTATGGGTTCAACGGGGATCGAACCCATGACCTATGGTCTAGGTCAGAACATTTTGGCAGGGTCAGGCTACCAACCCTCCTACTTTGGTACTTATTAAATATAGTGTTAAATATTATATTTGAATGTGATTTGTTTAAAGTTTGGGTGGATATAGGGGCTGGGGCCTAGCCCCAGTCCTCGACACATACAACCTCACCATTTTCTTTTGCTATATTCGTATGGGAACCGTTACACAAGTGTTAGCCCCAACACATTCCATGTGATATATACCTTGTGACCTTGTTGTTAACAGATGGCACGGTGTTGCTATGGGTACAACCCCTGGTTCGATGATACATCATGGAACCACACCTTATGACCCGGACGCGCGTGAAGGTTTAGGGGTTAGCCCCAATCGGCCGGGCTATCCCATCGACCAAGGGCGTAACCAAAGGCCTATGTCCAGGGGGATAACGGAATGGGGCGCGTGGAGTAGAATCCCGCGGCCATATGGTCGGTGCACATGATCAGGAGCTAGAACCAGAGGGGGGCCAGCGCACAACTTCTAGCGCTTGGCCACATGGAGTGCATACATATGCCCAGGGGCCTGGAGATAAGGGGTTGCACCCTAATATTAACTAGTTTTGGGTTTTTAAACTTTATTTTATGATTTTTAAGTGATTTTCTCAGCAGTTTTGGAAGATTTAGTCCATTTTTGGAGGATCTTGGACCCATTTTGAGGCCAAATATTGGGGGGAAGTTGGGAGTTTGTTGCCAACTTCAATCCTATATAAACCATATGTTCTTGAAGCCATAGGACGAGGTTCAGATCAGGAAAATGTTGATGAATTGTTGAGGCAAAGCCATTTTTATGCAGGGTAGCTATTGAGGAGCGAAACTTTGCGGGCCATTTCTGGGAGCTTTGTTCATCCGTTTTCAGTGCCGTCAGTTTTGATGGGTTCTTGAGATCTAGAAGAACACAACTAGCTCATTTTTTAAATCCATTGGCACTTTTATGATGTACATTTAAAGCTTCTAACATAAATAAGAAAGCCTCACCCACTGAGACAAAGGCCCAGAGACGTAGGCGAGATTACCGAACTCCGTTATCAACTTCTCTTGTTATGGTTTATTGTTATTCATGCTTATGTTCAGATATATATATTGCTTAATGGCTGCTATGTTTCCTCTTTAATTCTTCCTCTTTCATTAATTTCCTAAATGGTAAAATAACTCATGCAAGATAACTCAACTATTTTCATTAAAAGATCTTTTTGGATCATTCAACTCCCTTGGTCACCAAGCCTCAGACACCTCATTACGATGAAGGAAGAGTAATGGAACCAATTTGGAATTTGCTTGGAAATAGCCCTATCTTCTATCTCATCGGGTTCCTTAGTCGTCTTTCTTTTAGGTTCAGTGCTTGAAACTCTTGCTCGTATCTCCTCACGTGGCAAAGGAGCCAACCGCTTTTCCATTGCAACAACTATGAAATGGAGGCAATGAAGGGTAAGATGAAATTGTAGCAACAAGAGATGGAGGCTCTTCTCGTATCCTGTGCTCAATTGGAGTAGAAGTTATAGGATGTGGAAGATAGGAGGGACAAAGACATGGCAACAATCCTCCGAAAGGTAAATAAGCATTCTGATAAGATCCAATCCCTAGGGAAGGCCATCCATAATAGTCAATCAAGAATTCCATAGCATCCCGACCCAATTCCCTCTGAAGGATCGCATGCTTCCTGTGAAGTTTTGCATCCACTAATTCACCAACCAGAGAAAGTCAACCAACAAGAATGTCAAGCAATGGTGGACACCAAGTTGAAACTCAATTAGTCTAGGTTTTCTTATGCAATGTAAAATTATTTTTTTGTTGTTCTCTTATGTTAAACTCTACACATGGAAATATAGTAGTAGTTTCTTTGTAAAATTTACAGAATGCATGTCCCAACCGAGGATAACTATTCCCTCTTATGTGTTGGAGGTTCAAGGTTTTTTTGAAATTTTGTATAATCTGGTTGTTTTTTCCTTGCTACAACCTCTCTTATAACAAAAATTAATCGTTCATGTTAAAGAAAAAAAAGACAATAGTTGATACAACCTCGAGACCTTGAGAATTTGATTTACCTTGGGGTATCATCCTCAAAATGGGGGGAGGTGCCTAGGAGTTTCTCTAAGATAGGTATTTCAAGAAAACAAGAGTTGAGGAAAACGATTTCATAAGGGGGATGGAATGTAGTGTAGGTAGGGGAATAACATGGGGTAGGGAGGTACCCAAGGGGAATAATAGTAAATAGGTATTGTTATGTATGGAGGCCAATTTTAATGAATAAGGTCTATTGTAAACACATTAAATGTAGGCGGGCTTACTAGAAGGTTCCTCCTCTATAGAGTTCTTAGGTGGTAGGTAGCATTGTATAAAGGGATGTAAACAATGTCATGGGAATGTTGAAGAAGTATTGTATTTGGATCTTAGCTCATTAGGATTTTCCCCCCTCGAAGAGCCAATTGAAAAGGAGTCTAAGTTTCTCTCCACTTGGGTCCACTGAGACATCTCATTAAACTCATCCCACTCTGTAGTAATCCTATAGACCCTTGTTGGGAACCAAATAAGAGGATAATGAAACCTAAGACCCATCCACCTAGTGCCAAACCTCCTCAATGAACTAGCATAAAATTATGCCCTGGCCATTGCCAAATTAAAGAGAGGGTATGTAGTAGGGTATCTCTCTCTCAAGAAGTTGGGCATCCATATACACCTTTCATGTGAATCCATTAGGGCCTTGATAATATATTGATGAATAGTGCTCCCATAATCTATAAGATCCAATGGTTTGTTTTTCCTGACTACTGCTGCATTTCTTGGATCACCTAAGAGTTTGTAGTGTTCATCTTGAATTATTATGGACAAAGGGTGCTCATCTCTCATAAAGAGACTAGAATTAACCTCAGTATTTTCATAACTAAGATGCCTCTTTCCATACCACCTGGTTATAAGCAAAGAACGAAAAGGGCCTAAGTTGCACATCCCGTACATAGGGGTTTGGGTCCCAATAAGAATTGTCACACATAATGAAATTGAATTGATAAAGCTCACAAAGTAGATCCTGATAATGGAGTGATGTTGAAGAAAAGGTATCAATAAATTGTTTAGATGTGTGTATCTAGGTATCATAGCCTGTTGTAGCCCTCTGGATCCAAAATTTGGTCCATCACTCATGAAGGAATATCCCATAGATTCTTGATGGGAGTTTACAGGTCATTAGATTTTGATGAAATGTTCTCTCCTATTGCTAAAATGACTTCAATTAGGACTATTTTAAGTCTTGTGGTAGTAGAAGATTTGCATCTTGAACAGTTAGATGTAAAAACAAATTTTCTCCACGGGGATTTGGATGAAGAGATTGATATGCAACAACCACATGGGTATGAGGTCAAAGGGAAGGATAATTTGGTATGTGGGTTGAAGAAGAGCTTGTATGGCCTAAAGCAAGCTCCAAGGCAATGGTATTTGAAGTTTGACAGGTTTATGATAGAACAAGGTTATAGTAGATGTCCTTATGATCACTGTGTTTATTTTAAAAGGCTAGAAAATGGAAGTTATATTATCTTGCTATTGTATGTAGATGCCATGTTTGTTGCAAGGTCTAATATGCAAGATATAGAGGTGCTCAAGAAGAAATTAGATAATTCATTTGCGATGAAGGATTTGGGTGTTGCAAAGAAAATCCTTGGTACGAGAATAACAAGAGATAGGAAAAATCACAAATTGGCATTGTCTTAGGGTGAGTACATAGAGAAGGTGTTGGAGAGGTTTAGAATGCATAATGCAAAACCAGTTAGTACACCTCTGGACAACTATTTCAAATTAACTAAGGAAATGTGTCCAAAGACACATGAGGAGATATAATACATGTCCAGGGTCCCTTATTCATCAATAATTAGCAACTTGATGTATGTGATGGTTTGCACAAGATCAAATATTGCACATACAGTTGGAGTTGTGAGTAGGTATATGAACAATCCATGTAAATAACATTGGGAGGTAGTAAAGTCGATTCTTAGGTATTTGAGAGGTATTGCTACTCATGCATTATGTTTAGGAAGGTTCAGATACTGTTCTATAGGGATATGTTGATTCATATATGGCAGGTGATAAAGATAGTAGGAGGAGAACCACATTGTATGTTTTTACTGTAGGTGGAACATCAGTTAGTTGGATTTAGAAACTGCAAAAGGTTGTTATACTTTAAACAATGGAAGCAAAGTATGTTGCTTCTATATAGGCTAGAAAAGAGATGATTTGGTTACAGAGTTTTATGGAGGAATTGGGAAAGAAGTAGGAGAATAGCAGGTTGTACTGTGACAGTGAGAGTGTCATTCATCTTGCAAAGAACTCAACCTTCCATTCTAAGAATAAACATATATAGCTCTGGTACCATTTCATACGATCCATCTTGGAAGATGGAGATTTGAAGTTGGAAAAGATACATACTAGCCATAATCCTGCATACATGTTAACAAAGGTAGTAACCAGGGAGAATCTGAGTTCCTACTCAGTTTCAGTTGGCCTTCAAGCATGAAGCTGAAGATGAGAAATTTTCCAGGTCCAAGGTGGATCATAGTCTAGTAGGTATAACAATAGTGGAGTTGTTGTGATCAATCTCCAAGTGGGAGATTATTAGTTGTGGAGCCTCATTATCTTCCTAATTCATATGCAGGTCAAAGAAACTGCAGGATACCCAATTCATGCCCCCCTCGAAATGTTTTCTTTTTTTGCAATTCAAATATTGTAATTTCGTAGTCAATCTGGACTGCTCATTATAAGGTCGCAGATCAAACAATAGAAGTTATGTTAGGGTTTTTTTCCCTAGAAGGAAACCCTCTTTTATGAGGGAATTATATTGCGGTTCTGTATTATGACAAATATTGTATTCTGAGAGAGGATATTGTGAGAGAAAGAAGAGGAAGTTACAATGGGTGTGTTGTAGGTTGTATCTCTTTATTTTGTTGGATAATAAAAAGGAAGGACCTGGAAATTTCTCTAGTGGGTGTAGCCCACATTGGGTGAACCACATATATCTGTGTCTCTATTGTATTGTGTATCTTCTGTGTTTTATTTTTGCATTTGTTTTATTTTATTGCTCAACGATCTTGTTTTTCTAACACAAGGTACATCTAAAACCATCTTTCCTTCAGCCTATAAATGGCTTGTTGTTGGATCTCTCTATCGATTATCCCCAAATCAAATATCTTATCCTTATTACAACAACTTGGAAGGTCAGGTTTCAACTCCATAAATGCATAAGTGTTTACCGTCACATCATCCAAGATGGCATTGACAATTTTTTTTTGAAAATGACATGATACTCTTTGTTTTAGGAGTAGAGTTATAATTTAAATTAGTATCCTCACTAGGTAACATTTCCTCATGATCTCCTTTAGAAAAAGTTTCCTCTAGTTCATTTTGAGAAACCCCTGCTGACAAGTCATTAACCTGAACATCCTCATCTTTATGGTTTTGATTTGAAACATGATCTATGTTTACTTCTTGGTTTTTAGAATTAATGGATTCTAGTAATATATCCATGTTATCAGTTTTTTTACTAAATTCCTCGAGTTGTCTTCTAAGTTTCAGATTTCTAGTTTGAAGTCGACCTATGATATTAAGCAAAT
>SNQJ01S0206152.1:0-16400 GCA_010110895.2 Picea sitchensis | reverse complement strand
AATCCAAGTGGATTGAGGTTGGGAAGGTGAGGGAACTATACCCTCATCTTCAGATAGACTGAAAATAGCCTTTTGGAGGTCCAAAAGCTTTCCAATGGGGAGGTGTGATCCAGGGGATCAAATTTTGCTCAAAATTCAAAGTGTTCGAAATCACTTCAAATCAAATAGGTGCGTAGGCCTCATCGTCACAAATAAAACACAACTCAAATGGGTTCAAATGGACATCGTATGAGTGAGATATCACGTTATGTTCAAATTGTCAAACAAGTAAACAAATTTGATGACTATACGGTCCGTACGGATGCTGAGTTGGCAGGGCCGTATGACACGTGGCAGAAGCTGAGTTGGCAGGGCCGTACGACACGTGGTAGGTGTTGAGTGGTAGTTATGTGGATGAATTAGTGTCTGGCACATGGAATAGTTATGGTGAATGGATTGGTGACATGTGACCCAAGCAAGGGCTTCCACGTGTCACCTAGTTAATGGTTAAAATTTGTGGAGTCTGTAGGACTCAACCCCGCGACCTCCGGGCAGGGGTAAAGCTTTGGGAAGGGCCGCCCAACTGGCGCGCCCACCATGTGGTTCTTACAACTATACGGTTTGAAATATATTTGAATTGAATAGTATTTTGATTTGGGCGCGGTCCGGGCTGGGGCTAAGCCCCGGCCCCCAGTCACATGCGGGTTCCATACGACCACCACCGTGTGCGCGTGCGTTTCAAACATTTTAAAATCCCACGTGCCTGGACATATGGCACTTAACCATATGACTTGAAGTTTAAAACTTATCCCTTTTTTTATGCGTGGTCACATGGCCATATGCCCAACGGTTTGGCGGTTAGGGGCTAGGTTCCCTAACCGTCCTACAATTTGCATGGTTTTTCGGTTATGTGCCCGATGCTAGGTTTTAGCATGGAAAAACGCGCGGGGGATAGGTTGGACACACAGAGGTGCATTTTGGCGATCCAGAGACAACAAGTTTGAAGGGGAACTTCNACAACAAGTTTGAAGGGGAACTTCCAGGAAGCCTATCTTCTTCAATTTTTGGCCAAATCAGGTGCCGAAAAAGCCCAGCTAGGGGTTTTTGGATGTTCTGAAGCCATTGGAGCCATCTATTTGGCATTTTGAGCATTGTAAAGCACATTTTTTAGAACTTTGAGAAAATAATATAAAAGATCCATTGGAAGTTGGACCAGGAGATGTAGCCCAAGAGAGGGGTGAACTCCTTTATCATTTGTTGTGTTATGTGTTTACTGTTCACTGTTATTTGTTGCTTATTATCTGCATCTTGAATGTGTAATTTCTATAAAAATTGTGTTTACAAATTGATCCTTTTGCATAAGCACACTTGAATTAAAACTTGCAAATAATTTCAAGAATACAAGCCTTTATCATTTTCAGATCACTATGAGATGAAGCGCCAAAATTCATGTGGGCCCCGTTTGGGTAAGTTAGTACATCAACTTCCCGAGGTCTTAGTTTTTTCATATGATCTTTGTTTTAGGCATATGATAGCCCATTAGAAAGGTATCGTTGAGGAGATTAATTTTGTAGGCTCATTCATGCCTTTGGTTATCATTGATAAGATTGATCTCGAAACACCTTCATTTAGGCCCTCAAAATAGCCCTAAAAGTTAAAACTGCTAAAAATAGTAAATTACCAAAATTGCCAGAAAATTGTTTGGAGCTAGTCGTAAAAGGTGGGTGGCCACCGATATACACCTGGATCAATCCTCCCTCCTTAGGATGCAATGGTCTCCATTCCGTTGAGTTCGTGGGGAAGAGGGAAAAGCGTTTGTTGAATCTGCATCTTAGTGAGCAGCTTGCCTTGCTGGAGACGTCACACTGCTCACTTTGTGGAATTTTGTTATGAACCTGTTGAGGTTGAGGCTATTCAACAAGTCGATTTACATGAGAGGACAGTGTGCATAAGGAATCTTTTTTCTTTGTTGCAACCTTTTCAACCTACTTATGTTGGATAGAAGATGATTAGGGCGAGGCTATAGTGGTTGCAGTATCCTTCTGTTCCCCTTTTGAACAGATTGTGAAGATGCTGAATTTTGAAGTATGAGATACTACCTTGCGGCATTGTTTAGTTGGAACAATAGTCATAACTACCTCTGGTATTCTGTAGATATGGCTCCCCAAAGTAACAATGACACTATGGGGTCGAGACTCATAAATAGTATGGCGCTTCCACGTATATGGTTGGCCTAAGAGAACATCACAGAAATCTAGTGTGGAAACATCACATAATACCTCATCCTGAAGGGCTGGATGTCGTATGCCAATCAACACTACTGGCTGACACAAAGATTTCGTCTTTAGTGAAGCCACCCGATGCTGTATGGTTGCGGGTGTGGTGTTGTCAACAATCCCAATTGTTTGATGACCTCCGCTGAGATGAGGTTCTTCTGGCTTCCGCTATCAACAATAAAATGTAGGGGGGTCCCCTTCACCCACATCTATGAATGAAAAGGGTTCTCCCCCTCTTCAGGATCTATTGGTTCTTCTGGTTGAATTGTTGCAGTCAGGACAATAGTAGTGGGGTATGCATCGATGATCTATCTTTTACCAATATTTTCATAATCAAATTCTGAATCGGGGTTTGGCTCCTTATCTTTGATCTCGGCCACCAATGAATTTTTTGAGCGACATTCATCAGTGTTGTGCCAGGGTATTTTGTGGAAATCACAACATTTTTTGGTGTCCTTCGTCTTCCCATGACCCTTCTTTTCCTGTGTCTTAGCCTAGGTTTCAGGAAGCTATTTGTTAGGGTCGTCTTTATCATACTTTAGTTTTTTTGGATTTGCAGACCCAAACTCCTATTTGTTCTGGTTCTTAAATTTCTGCTCGATTTTAACAGCATATTGATAAATGGCACCGAGTGATGAGATGTCTAGAAAATACATTTCAATTTGGATGTATCTGTGTATAGCCCCATGGTATTTTAGAACCAAATTTCATTCAGAGTCTTTGATACCCAGCTTGGTGCACAAGGTATGGAAGGTATTGGTGAACTCCAGAACTTCTTGGCCCCTCTCTTGCCGCAGTGTGGTCCATCTCACATACTGGTCCTCATAGTTGCCAACAGGGTAATATTGTTCATTTACTACATCCACAAAAAAATCTCAAGTGGGTTCAGCCCCATATATTCTAGACTCCTCTATCAAACTTTGATCTTGGTGAGTTTCCCACCAATGTTTGACATGGGGGAGAGCTTTAAGGAGTGCGAAGGTGATCTTTTCTCTGTCGGAAAAATTGTGAACAGAGAAATAACCTTCTAGCAGATTTAACCATTTGTCTAGGGCTCCTGCATCTATCTGTCCTTCAAATACAGGAATATCAAAATTAACTTGTACCTTGAAAGGCAAGGTTCCTCCAAAGTGGTTTTTTGATGAATATACGACTATTTCTATGAATGGGCGTTGAAGGATGTGGAAAAAATTCTCCATCATTTCGTCCCTCTGTCGCATGAGAGCTTGCTCAAGCAACAGACTCATAGGATTGTCTGCTCCTTCATTTTTATTTTATTCTGCCATGGAGAGTTTCTTGGGAATGCGAGAGAGATTTTCTTCCAGGGATACAAGATCAAGACCCAACTTTCTATACTTAGACCTCGTCAGGGACATGCACTGAAAATAAACGATCAAAAGAAGCCTGCTCTGATACCACTGATCTGGATTATTTTTGGCATGAAATGAGAGTGAAGATATAATAGAGAAATGCATAGAGATATTGCAGATATCCAATATTATAAAAGAAATGTATCAGATATGAAACCATAAAAATAGATATACAGTAATACATGATTTCTATTAATGAAAGAAATCTACAGAAACTGTAAAAATACAGAGTGAAAGACTCGCTAGAATGGTGGCATCTTATCTCTGAGAAGAGATGTAACGGATACTCGCATTCGCAAGAAGATGATTACAATGAGGCTCTGAAGGAATTTTTAAAATAAACCATAATGTCAAAAACCCTAGAGATCCAAAAACTTAACCCTAGGAGATGAAGCGTCAAAAGTCATGTGGGCCCCGTTTGGGTAAGTTAGTACATCAACTTCCCGGGATCGTAACTTTTGCATACGATCTTTGTTTTAGGTGTATGATAGCCCATTGGAAAGGTATCATCGAGGAGATTCATTTTGGGGGATCAATAATTCTTTTATCTATCATTGAGAATCTCTATCTCAGAAAAACCTTCATTTAGGCCCTCAAAATAGCCCCGAAAGTTAAAACTACAAAAAATAGTAAATTGTCAAAATTGCAAGAAAATTATTTTGAGCTAGTTGGAAAAGTTGGGTGGCCATCGATATTCACCTAGATCAATCCTCCGTCCTTAGGAAGAAATGGTCTCCATTGCGTTGAGTTCCTGGGGGAGAGGGAAAAGCGTTTGCTGAATTTGCATCTTGGTGAGCTACTTGCCTTGCTGGAGACGTCGCGTTGCTCAGTTTGTGTAATTTTGTCACGAACCTATGGAGGTTGAGGTTGTTCAACAAGTTGAGCTACATGAGAGGAAGGTGTGCAAAAGGAATCTTTGTGCTTTGTTGCAACCTTGTCGACCTTCTTCTATTGGATAGAAGGTGCTTGGGGCGAGGCTGTAGTGGTTGCAGTGTCCTTTTGTTCCCCTTTTGAACAGATTGTGAAGAAGTTGAATTTTGCAGTATGAGATACTACCTTGCAGCACTACTTAGGTGTAACAATATTTAGAAATACCTCTAGTATTTTGTAGAGATGATACCCCAAAGTAACAATGACACTACAGGGTCGAGACTCATAAATAACATGGTGCTTCCACATATATGGTTGGCCCAAGAGAACATCACAAACATCAAGTGGGGAAACATCACATAATACCTCATCCTTGAAGGGTTGGATGCCATATGAAAATCAACACTGTTGGCTGACATAGAGATCTCATCCTTGGTGAAGCTACCCAATGTTGTATGGATGTGGGTGTGGTGTTGTCGACAATTCCAACTGTTTTACAAACTCTCTTGAGATGAGGTTCTTCTGGCTTCTTCTACCAACAATAAAATGCAGTAGGGTCCCCTTCACCCACATCTGTGAATGAAAAAGGAACTCTCCCTCTTCAGGATCTGTTGGTTCTTCTAGTTGAATTGTTGTGGTCACGACAATAACAGTGGGATCTGCATCGATGATCTGTCTTTTACCAATATTTTCATAATCATATTCTGAATCAGGGTATGGCTCCTTCTCTTTGATCTCGACCACCAATGACTGTTTTGAGAGACATTCATCGGTGTTGCGCCAGGGTCTTTTGTAGAAATCACACCATTTTACGGTGTCCTTCTTTGTCTTCTCATGACCCTTCTTTTCCTGTGGCTTAGACTGGGTTTCAAGAAGCTGTTTGTTAGGTTCATCTTTATCATACTTTGGTTGTTGCAGATTTGCAGACCCAAACTGTCATTTTTTCCGGTGCTTAAATTTCTGCTCAATTTTCACAGCATATCGTTAAGTAGCACTGAGTGATGAGATGTCCAGAAAAATCATTTTAGTTTAGATGTATCTATGTAGAGCCCCACTGTATTTCAAAACCAAATTTCGTTCAGAGTCTTTGATACCCAGCTTGGTGCGCAAGGTATGGAAGGTATTGGTGAACTCCGAAACTACGTGGGCCCTCTATTGCTACAATGTGGTCCATCTCATGTATCGGTCCTCATAGTTGCCAACAGGGTAATATTGTTCCTTTACCGCATCCAAAAAAAAATCTCAAGTGAGCTTGGCCCCATATATTTCAGAATCCTCTGTGGAACTTAGCTGTTAGTAAGTTTCCCACCAATGTTTGACATGGGGGAGAGCTTTAAGGAGTGTGAAGGTGATCTTTTCTCTATCGGATAAATTGTGAATAGAGAAATAATTTTCTAGCAAATTTAACCATTTGTCTAGGGCTTCTGCATCTATCTGTCCTTCAAATATAGGAATATCAAAATTAACGTGTACCTTGAAAGGCGAGGTGCCTCCAAAGTGGTTGCTTGATAAAGATGCGCCTGTTTCTATTGGCAGACGTTGAAGGATGTGGAAAAAATTCTCCATCATTTCATCCCTCTATGGAGTGAGAGCTTGCTCAAGCAACAGACCGATAGGATCGTCTGCTCCGTCATTTTTATTTTCTTCACCATGGAGGGTTTCTTGGGCATGCGAGACAAATTGTCTTTCAGAGAGACAAGCTTGAGACCCAAATTTATATACTTGGACCTCGTTGGGGACATGAACTAAAAAAAAATGATCAAGAGCAACTTGCTCTAATACCATTGATCCAGATTATTTTCAGCACGAAATGAGAGCAGAGATATAATAAATAAATGCACCGAGATATCATGGATATCCAATATTATAACATAAATGTATCATAGATGCAACCATAAACACAACGATATAGTAATACACGATTTCTATTAATGAAAAAAATGTACAGACACTGTAAAAATATAGAGTGAAAGACTCACTAGAATGGTGGCAGCTTATCTCTGAGAAGAGATGTGACGGTTACTCGCATTCACAAGAAAATGATTACAATGAGGCTATGAAGGCCTTTTTACAATAAACTGGAATTCCAAAACCCCTGACATCCTAAAACCTAACCCTAGGAGATGAAGCACCAAAAGTCATATGAGCCCCGTTTGGGTAAGTTAGTACATCAACTTCACGGGGTCATAACTTTTGCATACGATCTCCATTTTAGGCGTATGATAGACCGTTGGAAAGGTATCGCAGAGGAGATTCATTTTGGGGTTTCAATAATGCCATTGAAAATTATTGCAAATCTCAATCTTGAAAAACCTTCATTTAGGCCCTCAAAATGGCCCCGAAAGTTAAAACTGTTAAAAATAGTAAATTGTCAAAATTGCCAGAAAAATGTTTTGAGCCAGTTGGAAAAGGTAGGTGGCCACCGATATCCACCTGAATCAATCCTCCCTCCTTAGGAAGCAGTGGTCTCCATTGTGTTGATTTCTTGGGGGAGAGGGAAAAGCATTTGCTGAATCTATGTCTTGGTGAGTTGTTTGCCTTGTTGGAGATGTCGCATGATCCGGATTATTTTCGGCACGAAATGAGAACGGAGATATAATAAAGAAATGCACAGAGATATCACAGATATCCAATATTATAACAAAAATGTATCAGAGATGCAACCATAAACATAGAGATACAATAATACATGATTTATATTAATGAAAAAAATGTACAGAGACTGTAAAAATCCAGAGTGAAAGACTCGCTAGAATGGTGGCAGCTTATCTCTAAGAAAAGATGTGACGGCTACTCGCATTTGCAAGAAGATGATTACAATGAGGCTCTGAAGGTATTTTTACAATAAACTGGAATGAAAAAAACCCTATACATCCAAAAACCTAACCCTAGGAGATGAAGTGCCAAAAGTCATGTGGGCCCCGTTTGGGTGAGTTAGTACATCAACTTCTCAGGGTTGTAACTTTTGCATATGATCTCCGTTTTGGGCATATGATAGCCCGTTGGAAAGGTATCATCAAGGAGATTTATTTTGGGCATTCAATAATTCTTTATGATATCATTGAGAAGCTCGATCTTTAAAAACCTTCATTTAGGCCCTCAAAATAGCTCTGAAAGTTAAAACTGCTAAAAATAGTAAATTGCCAAAATTGTCAGAAAACTGTTTTGAGGCGGTTGGAAAAGGTGGGTGGCCACCAATATCCACCTAGATTATGTCTCTTCATCATGTGAGATCACTTTTAAATCATGATAGTTTAGACGAGGTGCTACAATATTGAATATTACAGACAAATCTATAGATTTTCACTTATGTAGATATCTTGTTGGGGTGCATAAGAAGAAATACTTACCACAGGGCAGACAAATCCATGTCCATTATAACCTGAGGGGATTACAGGAGACACATGTTTAGAAAACACAATCTCCTTTTGTATATAAATGTAGAAGTATGGTGGACGTTCACATAGAATTTGATGAATTGTGAATGAGATGATTTTTCATGGACTGCATGACCTCAGTTTATGATAGGCATGGATTCCATCTAGAGGCCTTGGAATTCTTATAGAGAATGAAACAAGATGGTATTGGACCCAATTACTTATGTTTCCAATCCTTCTTTCAGAATATACGAACCTGGCATCTTTGGAGGGGCGTAGATATCCGTGAAGAGACTTTAAGAGGCGGGTTTGACTCCATCGTCGATATGGCGAGTTCCCTCGTAGATTTGTGTACAAAATGTGGGATATTTTCTACGAACCTCTAGGGAATCATCGTCATTTGGAATTTGTAGATTAGATGTACTTACTGTTATCTCAGTTATGCACTTAAAACATATTTATTTTCTTATTTTAATTATAATAGGTATATGTGCATAGGAAACATAGAAACAAAGGTAACTTTTTACTATATACTCATAGAAGTAAGGATATATTACTAAATTTATATTGATAATTTTTGTAAATAAAAGGGTGGGACCTGTTATATATCTTTAATCAAAAAACAAAACAGCTGTTTGGGATGCCAGATGTCCCACCTGGGTAGGAAACCGGGACATCTGGACATCCCCTGCCAGATGTCATCCTGGTCACAAAAATGACTAAGTTTACCATGCAGCGTCCTGCCCGAAGGAAACCAGGACATGCAGTCGGGAATGTATAACTGAGTAGCATAAGTTATGACTGAGAAAGACTGTAAACTAGATGACTCAAGGCCTAACTGAAAACTAGATAGTAAAGCAAAAAACCAATTCTGGATTTCCATTGACCTGCTAGCCTGCGCACTGGTGCTGTTCCTCGGTCTGCTTCCATCCGGTTGGGAATGCATATGGACGCGCACAAGTTGGGCATTGTCGCCTCGGATGCGTTCTGGAGTGGGCTGCGAAGTACATGTCCAGTCTCTATTCAATCCTCGTTAGCCTGAAGGTCTGGTCGCCCAGCAAACTTCTGATTTCAAAGATGAGGCTAAGGCATTCCCAATTTGGTGAGGGCGGCTGCTCTTGGCTGTAACTTGTTGTTGAGTCCTTGTCGTGCCTTGGTGGATTGTCCCTCGTCGCCTCCCTGAATGCTTCAGAGGGTAGCTCTTCTTCGATATAACAGGTGGAGTGGGGCACTTCTGTACAGTCATCTTTGGGAGCTGCCCTTTCGCCAACAGACGAGTGCTGCCTACCCTGACCAAAGTCTGTAGACGGGTTCCAATTCTTGGGCACAGTGAACAGTAGGTGCTCTGGTATGCTATCTGGTATACCCCCTTCAGGAATCTCTTCGACCACATACGCCATGGGTGGCGTGCGTGGCTTCGCTTTACTTCGTCGTCTGGCTATGGCGAGAGCTGCTTCAAATGTTTTTTTCCACTACCTTCTGGATTTCGCAGTGTACCAAGCTGCGCCCCTCCGGGGTGTTCCACGTAGTCATGGAATTGTAGAGGTCTGGTGGGATGCCCAATTGCTCCCCCTGGAGGTCGCTCTGCTACCTATCGCGAGAAGAATCCCTGAATGCGTGACCTGTTCCTGCAAATTCCCAAGGAAGCGACTGCTATTTTGCAGTTCTACTGGAGCGAGAACTACCCAAAGAAGCTGGTGATATCCTCCCACAATCCTAACAATGAAAATAAATGCGAGTCGAACCTCCATAACTTGAATGCCTGGTTTAATGTTGCAAGCTTGCCTGGTACGCCTCCCGCGAGCGAGAGGCCTCATCGGGTTAATGCCATTACGGTGAACCATTGCGAGTTTCAATTCTGAGGGGACGTCGGCCAGTCGATGTATTAATGTGACGTCCTGGTTGGCGTCCGCATGGAAACCTCTCCCTACGTGTCACCCCATCTGGGGCTTCGAGGTCCTCTATGGCCAGTGTGTGGCATCGAGTGAAGGTCTCTGGATCAGGTGGTCTACGGGCCTCCCAACAGAAGTGTTCCATCTCCCTCTCCACTGCCACATTTGTTAGACAGTCCGCCACTTTGTTTGCTTCCCTTCTCACATGAGAGGTGGTGATACTGAGATGGGGTTGGAGGAGGTGGCTAAAGTCTTCAAGCAGGCCCTGTAGTCACCAGCTTGGCGAGACTTTGTTGGGGTGACCACCATGTATAATCTTGGTTGTAAGCCTTATAATGACTTGTGAGTCCCCTTCTAGGATTACTTGATGATAACCTTTATCCATAGCTGATTGGAGGCCCCGTAGTAATCCCATTAGCTCAGCTACATTGTTGGTTGTATCTCCTAAAAATCCCGCTTCCAGCCCAAGAATCTCTCCAGTATAGTTTCTGGGCACAACCCCATAACCTGCTACTCCTGGATTGCCTTTGGATGCTCCATCAAATTTTACTTTGATGAAGCATTCTGGGGGAGGAGTCCAGCAGATTGGGCTAGTCAACAGACTCTGAAGAGGTTTTGCCCCCAGTTGTTTGTTGAAGATGGGCTGCCAGTTTTGCAGGGTGCATCGCTCCTCTGGGTTGCATTGCAGATCTTCTTCTATCCAAGATTTGCTTCTGATTGTTTCTTTAATGAGGGATCTGATTGTCTCCTAGGTAGTGCCTGGCGGGGTGGGTTGGGAGTGAAAGATTCTCTTATTTCGTTCTTTCCAAATTTTCCAGAGGATGAAACCCGGCAGAAGTTGCCAGATTAGATTTAATATGGGATTGTTGTAAGTGCTATGATCCCAGTTTTCGATTGTATCATTAATGTTGTCGCGGTCTTGGTTGGATCTGCGCATGGCTTGCGCTCCTTGGTCCCAAATCTGTTGGCTGTAGTGGCACCCATTAAAGAGGTGCTCTTTGGTTTCCTCCTGTTGGTGGCATAAGCCGCAAATGGATGGTCCAATGAAGCCCCTTTTCCTTAGGTTGTCCCACGTTAGGGCTCTGTTATGCGCCACAAGCCACAAAAAGGTGGAGACTTTGGGCCAGAGCGTCGGATTCCAGACTTTGCTCCAGATTTGTTCATTTCTTAGTTCTTGATGTTGGCTTTGCAGTAGATAGGCTTCTTTTATATTGAAGATTTTGGCTGTGGAGTATCCCCATATGAGAATGTCTGGTCCCTCTCTTGTGAGAATTTTCCTGCGCATGGCCTGAGTTTGCCAGACCTGCAGATTGAGATCTTCCGGGATTTCGAGCTCCTGATGTGAAAGCTTCCATTGCTGCCATTTCTGCTGCTGCGTTTGAGGTTTCCATAGGTGTCTGACTTTTAGGGCGGTATCCCTGTGGAGGCTTCGTTTGAGGTCCGATAATTCCTCCATTGCGTCCAGTGGTTTGAGTTGCTGCCATGAATCTTGCCAGAACAGGGCGTTGCCTCCGTCTCTGATTTCCCAAAAGGCATGCTCATGTACCAGCGTGCGATTCTGCCAAGCTGTATTCTAGATATGGGAGCCCTGTATTTGAGTGTTGTGTCGGATTAGCTGGTCCTCCGGTGTGAATGGGGCGTACTTTCGTTTCCATAGTTGTGCCCAGGCTGCTGTGGGATTTTTGAGCCATCTCCACCAGATTTTGGCCCCCATTACCTGATTGAGCTTCCCTGGATCTCTTAGTCCCGATCCTCCGTGAACTTTTGGCTTGCACAGTGTTTCCCAGCGGACTAGCGCCCATTTCTTGTTGGGATGATGACCACTCTAGAGGAAGTTTCGCTGAAGGTTTCTGATGGCTCTAATGACTTTTTTCGGTGCGGCCAGGGCGGTGAATAGATAGGTGGGTAAAGCTTGCAGTACTGACCTAATAAGGACCAATCTGGAGGCAATGTTGAGGGGTCTAAATGTCAAATTGTTTAGTCTGTTCGAGATAGAGAGGAGGAGGTTGTCCCAAGAGATGGAGCGAATAGTCGTTCCAGCCAGGGGAACCCCGAGATAGTTGGACGGAAGGGAGCTCCTAGGTATCCCCAGAAGTCTGGAAATGTGGATCTGGATGCAAGACGGGGTGTTAAAGAAGAAGAGCTTTGACTTATCCAAATTAAGCTCCATGCCTGAGGCTTCAGAGAAATCCGAAAAGATGGAATTGAGTTTGATGGCTTCCCTGGTCGTGGGAGAGTTCAGTAAGAGTGTGTCATCCATAAATTGGCTGTGAGAGGGTGCTGGCTTAATGTTGTGCAAGGGGAGGCCTTTGAGGGAACCTTCCAAGACTACAGCCTTGAGATAACGTCCCAGGCCCTCCGCCATGAGAACAAACAAGAAGGGAGAGAGGGGGTCCCCCCGTCGTATTCCTCTTGAAGGTGAAAACGGTTGGGAGGGGACTCCATTAACCAGAATGGAGAAGAAGGCTGAGGAAGTTAGGTTTAAGATCCAATTTATCCAGCCCTAATTGAATCCAAAAGAATCAAGGATAGCTCTAAGGTACTTCCAATTGGATCGGTCGAAGGCTTTAGAAAGATCAACTTTGATGAGCATACCTGGAGTACGAGTGGATTTGAGGGAGTGGATGATCTCATGCGCCAGGACAACACTGTCCATAATTTGTCTCCCCTCTACATACCTAGCTTGCTCCTTTGAGATGACAAAAGGCAGAATGGGTTTCAAACGGTTGGCTATGACCTTCGTGATGATTTTGTAGATAACATTGCACAGGGCTATGGGTCGGAACTGCTTGGGGTTGGTGACTCTTTCTTCCTTCGGGATGAGGGTGAGAAAGGTGGCATTTAGAGCTGGTAATACCAGTCCTGAAGTTCTTGATTCCTCTATTACCTCCCATACCTCGTGTTTAATCAGGTCCCAACAGTAGTGGAAGAAGTCCGTGGTGAATCCGTCCGGTCCGGGGGCTTTTCCTGGAGGCATGGTTTTGACTGCTTGGTTTACTTCTTCTTGGGTGATGGGTCGTGTTAGCGCTGCATTTTGCTCTGAAGTGACCAACGACGGTATATGCTCAGTGACCCGCTGAATGGCTTCTGTTCTGTCAACATTCGATTCCGTTAGCAGGTCCTTATAATACCTGAGAAGCTCTTCCTCGATCTTGGTATGTTCCCTGATCATGTGGCCTTGACTATCTTCCAGGTGGGTGATCCTGTTAACATGTCTTCTATGTATCATAGCTCTGTGAAAAAAATTTGTGTTCCTCTCCCCTTCCTTGAGCCATTGCACCCTGGATTTCTGCTTCCATAAGATTTCCTCTTGCTTTCTTCTTTCTTCGAGTTGTTCCTGTAGTTCTGCCTCTTCCTTCATTAGTTCAGCAGTTCTGAAGCTAGAGATGAAAGTTTTTTGGATCTCCCCCATTCGGTTTTCTATAGTTCTGATGCTTTGGAGTATATTGCCAAAGCAGTTTTTATTCCATTGTTTCAGCAATTGTTTGAAGTTTTTAAGGCGCTGTTGGAATTTGTACATTTTGGATCCATGATCTATTTCCAATTGTGCCCACCAGGATTTAGCCAATCGCTGAAAGTCCGGGTGCTGCAGCCAGAATTTCTCAAAGCGAAAAGGCTTGTATCTGGGTGGGTCTCCCAGATTTAGTTGCAGAGCAATAGGCCAGTGATCTGAGCCCGCTTTTGGTAGAATGAGGCTTTCCAAATAGGAGCCTGCTTCCAATATCTCTTCGGTGACTAAGAAGCGATCCAACCTACAGGCGACATGTTGATTGCTCGATCTACGATTGGACCAGGTGAAGGTGCCATTGGTATTTTCTATATCTACCAAATTTAGATTGTCAATGAGGGTTCTCAACTTACCACTATCTTGCTCGAGTTTCTTGGTACCCCCTATTTTCTCCTCCAGTGTCAGGATCATGTTGAAGTCGCCACCTAGGATCCAATTTGGAGTTGCAACCAGTGTTCTGATCAGCTCCAGCCGCTGCAGGAAGATGTCTTTGTCCTGATTATTCTGAGGCACATATACACTGGTGATGGCCCCTTCCTGGTTCGAACCAATGACCTCGAAGTGGGCGGTTATTGTACTTATCGTTGTGAAGGGCTTGCTAATTGTGATGCTTTGCGGGTCCCATAGGATGGCCAGGCCACCTGAGGCCCCTATTGAATCTATGGTTAGGAATCTGCATGCTTTCCATATACACTGAAAGATAGCTTCGGCGTCTGCTCCTCGGCATTTGGTTTCCTGTAGCATCAGAATGTCTGGTTTTTCTGCTATTATGCAATCTCGTAGAATCCTTTGCTTGGATCTACCATTTAGTCCTCTAATGTTCCAGGTGATTATCTTCATCATTAAGAAGGGGGGGTGGAATGGAGGTATCCCTCCGAGAGCTTGTGGATCTGACCTGAATTAATCATAAGGTTGCCAGCTTCCTTGATCAGCTGGTGCGCAGTTTTCCACCCTCTTCTTTTGTTCTCTCGAGGGATTCTCTTCGAGCCAGAGCTCAGGTCCGTTGCTATGCCCAGGCATGCCGTGGATCTAGTTGAGGAGTTTAGAAAGACTTTATGGACTTTGCGCAATTGTTCTTCTGGGAGGGTATGCAGGTCTTTTTGGTTGAGCTCTTCCTCCAGCTTTTCCAGGTCTATCCCTGCCAGGTCTCGGTCATCAATCAGCATTGGAGTATCTCCATCCCCTTCTCCTCTGTCTTCTGTGTGGATTTCGCCTGTTGTAGAGTTGGGGTTGATGTTCAGGCTGTTCGTGGAATTCTGTGGAGGGTCCTTATCTGGGTCTTGGATTTCCTCTTCTTCTGGCAGTTGGTCCAAGATCTCATATGAATTTTTGGTTGCAATTTTTTGACTGGTATCTGGGATTTGCTTTCTTGGGGGGTTCCGCCTCCTTGAGGTGACGGTGGTGAAGCCATCCTGCTGCGTAGTTTCACTTGCCTTTGCCGCTTGTTTGATGAGAGGGCAGTCCCGAAATAGGTGGTCGTGCTCATGGCATCTCCTGCATCTGAAAGGTATGTGCTCATAGTCCAAATTTTGTTGCCAGTCCTCATCCTGGTATTCAAGGGTCACCGTACCAGGGAGTTCTTTGGAGATATTCATGTATACACAGATCCTGGCGTAGGAGGTGTATTTTCTCTGCTTTGTAGCTTCCGAAGCTTTGACATATTGTCCTAGGGTATTACCTATACCCATAAGGATTTCTTCCAACCAAAACTCCTGTGGGAGGGAGTACAAACGTATCCATACGGGGGCCATGGTGAAATATTCTTTATCCGGGCTTAATCTTTCCGTCCAGAAGCGTAGGAACAACCCTGCAGAGTTGAAGAAGTATGGTCCATTTTCAAAGATCTTGTCCTTGTCCTCGAGGTTGTATAGAATGATGGTGAAAAAACCCTTGGAGCTGAGTTGCACCTCATAGTCTCCTTTGGGGTTCCACCAATGCTTAATCCACTTGTTAAGGTCCCTCTCTGTGGGACAAAGCCCCAGAAATTTCCCAATGAGGGCATGTTCTTTCATAAATTGTGTATGCTCTCCAACCCTAGTTGAACTAATGAGATATCTCAGAGATTTTTCCAGTTGTGGAATGCATTTACCTGGTTCCCAACTCCGTGGTTGCTTGGGCTGGGAGGTTCCTGCTTCTGTGTCCATTTCCATTCTCAGACCCTACTCCTTGGCTAAGAGCTGGTCTCTTATCTGCGTCGGCTGCTCGAAGGTGGGTCTCCTTGCCCTGACGCCTCATTTGTCGTTGGCTGCCACATTACGATATGAGGGGGGTTTCCCCCCCCCTCCTCGCCCATATTGGTGAATCAGTGGCCACTAGGAAATCGTGATCGTCTCTGTTTGATTGCTCCACTTGTTGTTGAGTGCGTGCTGCAACTGGCTATGCCGCGGGAGAGCTAGGGTTTCTCCTTGTCAACCATGGAAGCCCCGTCCACGGGGAATCCATGCAAGTTAAAAATTCCCTTCAACTCTTTATGACGCTATTACTACCTCTAGAGTTATCTATTATTTAATCAACGATGTTCTTTATCCCGGGAACAAGAACTCTTCATGGATATCCAAACTAAAGTATTGGCCAACGGTTGAAATTTTTTTACCGATTTACTTTAAGACCAAAAGGGAGTAGACATTGATTATCTATTTTCCCTAGAATGAAGTCGACAATATTCATCTAATTTCTCTTAATCTCGCTGATACATCTCTGCGATAAAGAAAATGATTTATTCCATGAGATGAAATTGTTAGGGTTGGTTAAGTGTCGATGAATTTTACAACTAATTCTCTTCCCTAGTTAACGTCCCTTTGGGGTTCCCTTATTTTGTTGCTTAATAGACACCTTAACCCACAATCACCACTACCTTGCAGTTATGTGAACAATTACTCAAGTTGAAACACTCGAGATGTTTGGCACTTGGCAATAAAGAAAGTCGCAGTGCAACTTGTAGTGAGATTTATAGGATCGCCTAACAAATCGAATGCCAGTTTGTGTGTATCATGTCAATCGTGCATTTGGATTGAGTATCTAGATTGATAGGTTACCTTGTATCCATTCTTTAAAATTAAATTAGAGAGATTTACTTGAATGTAGTGATGGAAGGGTCTTTAAATTTTATTCTAATGTTGAATTAGTGG
>SNQJ01S0206151.1:0-13983 GCA_010110895.2 Picea sitchensis | reverse complement strand
TAAAACCGCCATATCGGATCCCCCCCATTAAAGGAAGAACGACGGGGGTGGTTCAGAATTTAACCTGTGTCGTATATCTGAACGTGTAGATCTTAGCCGCTCAGAACCACGCACCTCTTAAAATAAAGCACTCGATCACAAAACTTAGGATAAGTGGGTTTTTATCCCACTTCTTGTCATTATTTCTCCATGGTGTCCACTATGAAGGAAGAACACCCCCTTTACCAACATATGTGATAACATTAGGCTCCATGGGGGATGGATTTCTCCCTATGAGATGCTAATAAATCTACTACAGTTTCAGTGCCTTGTTGTTGGGCTATGGAGTCATTTGTTAAAACCAAAAAGACAAACAGGAAAACAATATTTACAAATACAGGGCAGCCACTTATGGCTCAAATAAAACATTTCTTTAGGAAATGCCCATTCACAGGGCCATTAAAAACTTCTTCTCCCTTCAAGTCCTGCAACTTGTAAGTATTATTTGAAAATACTTCATAGATTGTGAAAGGCCTGATCCACAGGGCTTCAAATTTGTTGTGCTTTCCTCTGTCCTGCCTGGGTGCATCCCATTTAAGCACTAGATCTCCAAGTTGGAAATCTTCTTTTCTTTCCCTTCTGTCAAAGGCTTGCTTGATCCTTTGCTAACAGTTATGAGCTCTGTGCAACACCTGATCTCTAGTCTAGTGGACTTCCACCAGTTGATGAATTATTCTGATCATATTAACAGGCTCTCCTTAATAATCCTAAAAGAATTTTTCTGCAAGTAGAGCTAGCTGAGAGGGAAAAACAACTTTTTTCCCATAAACAAGTTGGAAAGGGGAGATACCTATGGATCATTTTTTTGTCACTTGATCAGCCCACAGAGAAAATTTGAGCTTTGAATCCCATGCCTTCTTATTGTCTTCTAACAGCCTTTTAATAAGCTTGATCAAACTTTTATTAGAGGACTCTGCCAGTCCATTTCCTTGAGAATAATAAGGAGTGGAGTGAATTAATGAAATCCCAAATTGCTCACAGAACTTGATCAAATGCTCAAACTTGAAATATGCAGCATTATCAGTGATAATTATGCTAGGAAAGCCAGACCTTGCTATGATATCCTCCAGGAAACTAATGATTACCTTGTGTGAAGAACTCCTTGTGGGGATGGCTTCTATCCATTTGGTGAAACAATCTGTTGTAGTTAAGATCCATTTGTTTTGACCACTTGAAGCAAGATGAATCTCCCCAATGAAGTCCAATCCCCATTACTGAAAGGGTGTTGAAGCTACTACAGGCTTTAGTGGCAAGTGTTTGAGCTGCTGCTTTCCTGAGAATTTTTTACATTTGATGCAGCCTCTGATCTCTCTGCGGACATTAGTGAATAAATTGGGCCAATAGTACCCATCCTTGAGAATTTTGTAGGCTGTGGTATTCTAGAAATGATGTCCCCCACATAGGCTGCTATGAAAATCAAACATAATCCTTTGGGCCTCATGTGGGTTTATACATCTCAGAAGCACTCCTAGGGGGTCCTTCCAATATAAGACCTAGTCAATAAGGTAGTATCTGAATGCTTTGATTTTTAAATATCTTGCCTTTATTTTTCCCATACCATCAAGGGGCCTCAACTTCTACATAAAAAACATAATATATTCATACCAGGTGCATTCTGCCAATGGAGGTGTGCCCTGAGGATTTCCATCATACCATTTAGCCTATTGATTTCTTGAACAAATGTTGATGAAGTTAACCCCCTGAGCCTTACATTTGGATTCAACCAACAGCTTGGCTAAACCCTGACCTTTGACTAGCTTGGTGGGATTTATTTCCATATCAAACTCAAGGATTTTGGCAATCCGTTTGCTCCTCCTCCCATCCATGTCCGACCGAATAAGAATGTCCTTCACATAAGTTGAAGGAACATACGCAATGACCTTTGAGTGCAAGACATAGAATCTGAAAGATTTGAGAGATTTCACCAATGCATAGGCTTGTTCTTCCATGATGTCATATATAATTTTTGCATCCCTCAATGCCTTGCTAAAAAAGGAGATAGGCTTCTCCAATCCCTCAGCATTCTTCTGTAGTAAAACAGTTGCCACTATATCAAATGAATAAAAAGAGAAAATCAAAATATATTTAGAGTAATCAAGACTGATAAGCATAGGTGCTTCAGTCAATTCTTTCTTGATCTGTTCAAAATAATTTATGGAATCAATATCCCATTTTACTTCATTTCCCTTCCTCAGCATGGTTGTTATGAGTTTCACCATTTCAGAAAAATTGGAAACAAACCTCCTCAAAAAGTTAATCTTGCCCAAAAAAGACTGGACTTCTTTCCTAGACCTTGGGAGTGATAAGTTTTGGATCACCTCCACCCTATTGGGGTTGATTTTGACTCCCTCAACTGATACTATTTGCCCCAGTAATTTCCCTTCCTTCATGGAAAACAATGATTTCTTGGGATTTAGGGAGAGACCAAACCTTATTCATTTTAAGAAGACCTTTCTCAGATGATAGCAGTTCTCTTTATCAGATCTGGAAAAGACTGTTATGTCATCCAGATAGATGACCACAAATTTATCTTTTTTTCCAATGAAGGCTATGTCCATGGCTCGCTGGAAAGTCACTCCTGCATTCATTAACCCAAAGGGCATTTTGGCATACATGAATGTGCCCCAAGGAGTGGTGAAGGATGTTTTTTCTCTATCCTAAGGCAGGACTGATATCTGATTGTAGCCCGAAAATCCATCAATCATGGATATCCTTGATGCACCAGTTACCCTTTGTAATATATGTTCCATCTTTGGTAAGGGGTAATTATCCTTCTTTGAGCTCCTGTTCAGATTTACGAAGTCGACACGAAGCCTAATATCTCCACTTTTCTTCCTCACTGGGACCAGGTTGGCTACCCATTCTGAATATCTCAAGGGGACAATGATTTGGGCATCCAACAACTTCCTTACCTCCTTCTCCATGATAGGCAGTAACATAGGATTTATCTGTCTCAACTTCTGCCTAAATGGTTTGGATTCTTCCTTTAGTGGGATCTTGTGCTCTATAACGTTGATGTCATATGTTTTGAGGTCTTCATAGGTCCAAGAAAATACATTAGCAAATCCCTTTAATATCTCAATATACTTGGCCCTCTGCTCCTTTGACAAGCTATTAGATAACTTGACAAACTTTGGCTTCTCCTCAGTTCCAATATTTCACTCAATTGTATCGGCATTATCATTTGATATTTTTCCCTTTACTGCCACATCATTTCTATCAAAAATCATTTCCAAAGGAACTAGTCCTTTGGGGATATGATTGCTAGGCAACTGAACAATATGATGATCAACAATCTTTTTCATAAAATCATCAGCATAGGGATCGGCTTCAGAAGCGGGGTCTTGATCAATGTGCAATGCAGAGAATTCCTCAACAGTCTCCAATAATCTTTTGATTTCAATATCATCCTCAAAAACCTTCCAATGTTTGACATTGTCAGGTATGGAGGGCCTGTATTTCACTTATGTATCATACCTGAGCTTGGGTGGTAGAGGGACTCTAAAATTGCTCATTGAAATATCCAGGGAATCAGCCACAATGTTGTCCCCTATTGGAATAAATGATATATTGAAAGCCAGGAAAAAACTATCAATGAGGTTCCATACTTCATTTATGTAGCTCCTAAGCTGAGGGTGTTTGGCCTGATAAATATTTCTGATCTGCTGAATAATCGGCTCAGCATCACCAAACACAGATATTTCTTTAATCCCCATGTCCTTTGCAGCCCTTAATCCCAAAACAAGAGCCTCGTACTCTACCACATTATTGGTAGCTTCAAACTCTAACTTATATGACAGAGATATAGTTTCTTGAACAGGGGAAACCAAAACTACCCCAGCACCAGCACCACCTTTAGAGGAACCTCCATCAAAGAACATTTTCCATACATAAGTAAGTGGGGAAGAATCTTCATGGGGGATAATTGGTTGTTTTCTGAGTCGAAGAGGAGCCTCAGGGGTGTTGGTGAGCTACAACAAACTAGATCCCAAATCAGTATCTAGATCGAAAATAGGGTGATGGGTGGAGTCTGCCTCATCACTAATGATGTAGGACAGCTGAGCTTCTTTGTACAGTGTTATGTGCTCTCCTCCAAAGACTGGAATGGTATCATATGTGAGGTCTATTTGCAGTGTTCCCCCAAGCCTTTTAATCCAAGATCTTGACAATATCATGCCAAACTTGGGAGGTACATCAGCTACCATGATATCCATGACCACACTTTTCATGGGCAACTGGAACAAGGTTACCACCAGATCTTTGATGACCCCAAGACATTGCACCCTCCTTGAATTGAAAGACTACAAATCATGATAAGATTTTGTGACTTCCAGCCTGAGTTCTTCCATGACGATTTTGGGCATGAGATTATGGGAATCCCCTGAATCCATTAGACAATTATACAAAAACTTATCATGTATGTCTAGTGATGTGTAGAAGGGAGGGGATGATTCATCTCTATCTTCTACCATAGGACCTAATATGATTGTTGGCTTTTCGTCTTGGAGATTCACTGAGTCTATGGAATGGCAGGATGGTTTGGGCTACAGTAGCTTAGAGAGGGACCTTTTGAAATCTTCATGTTTGACTAGCTCTGAAATGGGCACAGGAATTCTGTTTTTTTTAATTTCATGCTCAAAGTTAAAGGAGGAAGGAGGCTTTAGAATTTCTCTCACCTATGGGACAGGGTCTTTGGTTATTAGCTAGGGATTATGAGTTTTCCCTTCCTTGGCACTATCTGTTGCATGCTTAACAGGTTTCTCTACCATGAGAGGTTGATCAAGGATGTCAGATTTCCCTTCTTTATTCTTTGATCGAAGGTTATATTTATTGGGACTACTACTAACTTTTTCCCCCTTACTCAGCTCATTTATTTGACTGTTCATGAGGGACTCCTCATAGGCAGATTGAGTCAAATGGGGAAAAGGGGAGGTGTCTCCAATACAATGAATTTCAGGGTCAAGCTCTTCTTCTCCTCTCTCCTCATCAAAAACAAGGTTCTTTTGGAGAGGAGTCTGGATTTTTTTATCGCTTCTATCTCTGTCTCTTTGCTCCCTTGGCATGATCTGAGGAGTATTGTTGTTCGGCCTTCTGAAGTTGCCTATGTTATCAATGTTTTGGGGATTTCTGTATGTTTTCTTCCCCTCCATATTAATTTTCTCCATCTCTGCAGACAGAGACTTTACCATCTTGGTCAATTCATCTACTTGAGGGTGAGCTATAGAAGAACCAAAGGTCAAGGCCTCAGATCTCCCTCTTCCCTTGTATCTGTCAGATTTACTTCTGAGCCTATTAACTGCCAACACATTGGATTCTACTTCCAGGGCTGCATATTGCATGTTAGCTAGGGAAATAGCTCTTCTTTCTCTGAGCAGGAGGCAGAAATCGGGGTCAAAGGCACTAGCATAAGTGATTTTGGCAGAGGCTTCTAAGGGTTTTATTTCGGCACATATATTATTGTACATCTTATTGAATCTCTTGGAGAATTCAGAGACAAACTCTCCTTCCTTTCTCTAAAATATTTTTTATCTCCCCATTGTCTCAAGAAGGCACTATCTAGAGATTCAATCCCAACAATAGATCTAGGGGTCAGTCCCCTAAACCATTTCCTCACCTCACCATCAAGACTTTGGACGAAGACTCTCATCTAGAAATCTTCATTTTCAATGTTCAGGTTGTCTGCATAACTATAAAAGGCATCAAGGTGCTCTTGAGTAGTTATGTCCTCCTCTCCAGTGAATTTTGGCATATATTTCAAGTAATCTCCAGCAGGGAGAGGATTCATGGGCTGAGGTAAGACCAGAGGGGAATACCTTGCAGCCACTATGCCATCCATTCTGTTCACAGGGGGATGAGCACCTACCACAAGGATATTAGGTGGAGGAGAACTAGGGGGAGAAGGGATTCGGCCTAGGGAGACTAGAAATGAGCTTGCAAGAGGGAAAGGGATCAACAGAGGATTTGAAGAAAAGGCTACAGGGCTTAAGGAAATAGAGGTTGGTGTGGGCGCAATAGTAGCAATAGTAATAGGAGAAGGGATGGTAAAGCCTGGGATGGGAAAATATTTTGAATTCCTGGGTCTAGACCAAGCTGCAACGTCAGGGGAGAAAGGAGTGACAAATCTATCTCCCTCTAATCCAAGATCAAGAGGATAAAACTCAACAAGAACACTCCCAAAATTTAAAAAATGAGAAACTCCAACAAGAGGTTTGATAGGACACTGATAAGCAGATATTGGGGTCTCAAATAGAGGGCAATGAGAACTATCACAAGTACCTGGTTCAATAGTAGAAGCTCCTTCTCTGATGGCCTTTCCCTTGCTGATAAGATTCTCTAGATATGCTTCAGGTGTTTTCAAGGGAAACTAAGGGGTAGACCTCGTATGCTTGCCTCTAAAAGCCACAACTAAAATAGTAGGTTCCCTAGTGGAGTCATCACAATGGAGTCACAAGTGCACAATAGAAATCTTGGAGGGCTTTGATACCTGATGCACCTTCAGAATCAAAGGCTCAATGTCGTTAAATCCTGGGGTAAATTTTCAAATTCGTCCCCGGCAACGACACCAAAAATGTTAGCACCAGAAGTCACTCCTGGATTGCAGCAGGAGTAAGCCCAATACCCATCAATTTATATGTCACAGGTTGTTTATAAAGGTTGACCGAATGGGATTAAACTCAGAACAATATCATTTTAACTCAGAAAATTGGGTTGGAAATACAAAGCTAAGTGAGGTCTTGATCTAACTCAGGCCAATAAGTTTGTATAGTGGTGAGTAGGTGGAGGAAAAACAAGAGAGGAATGAAAGTTTGATCTAGACATTTGGTCTTCCAGCAACCTTTAGAGGAAAAGTCTTAGATATGATATCCTCTCAGATCCGAAAACTTCAAGAAACTTAAAATGATGCAATAATCGATATAATCAAACCTACATTATACAGTCATTACAACACCCGACTGGATCATCCATGCCCGGGATTTAAGAGTTAGAAGAAAAGAGTAAGGAAGAGATTGGCTGCCATTAAACAAGAAGTCTCAAATATCAGTCTATAACCAGAAAACCAGAGGCCTCACTAAAACTTCACAATTGGGAGCTTAGCTCTACCATCGATACTAACAAAATGGAAAAAATGCCTACATATACTTAGAACTGGCTCTATTTCCTGAAATGAGATCATGTCATGCATTCAAGTATTTACATTGATGAGATTCTCTGGCAGGTTGCACATCCAGATGTTGGTCAGACTGCCCATGCAGTCTTCTTCCCAGACGTGATCTCTGTCAGTCTGGACTAACAGCCTACACCTACTCTTTGTCCCTCTCTGGCCTTCTATTTAAGGGAGGAGACGATGTCTCACCCACCTTCCTTATTTTCATTAACTTCTACCTTGGGATCGGAGAGCCCCAAGTCAACTCTTCTCCTGGACATAATGGCAACCTTCCCTTGTTTGTTGTTGCTTCATTGGACTGCCACGAGGGGACCCATTCGGTGGATGTGGACGAGACTCTTGGCGGGGACGATGACGCCAACATTGTGAAGGTGAGACGAGGAGTGCCCATGTGGTCAGGCGAGACAAGTGGACGGTGACATGGAAAGTGTGGGTGATGGAAGGTGTGCGCACTGTGCTAGGATAGGTTAGAAGTGGAGTAGCATGGGGCGATGATGTGGGGGCATATGTGAGCCCACAGAAGCAGTTGGGATAGGACCATCTGCCAGGGAGGACATGAGTGGCAAGACACTTGGCGAGAGATGATAGGCAGGAGTGACAAGGGGCTATGGTCCATCGGTGAGTGGAGGACAAGTGTAGCGTAACGAGATGGGGAGTGGGAGTGGAGGATGTGATGGGAAGAGGTGAGAGACGGAGTGGGAGATAGATGTCAGCAGGAGGTGAGAGTGGTAAGTGGAGGAGGTAAGTGGTATATCAAGGGGGGGTCCAAAATCACGAGGAGGCACCATGATAGTGAGGGGTCCGCGATCTAAAACCACCATATCAGACCCCCCCCATTATAGGAAGAACGATGGGGGGGTATAGAATTGAACCTATGTCGTAGATCTGAGCACGTAGATCTCATCCACTCAGATCCACACACCTCTTAAAATAAAGCGCTCAATCACAAAACTTAGGATAAGTGGGTTTTTATCCCACTTCTTGTCATTATTTTGTCATGGTGTCCATTCTGAAGGAAGAACACCCCCTTTACTAACATATGTGATAACATAATGAAGCCATAAGATTATGGTGTCTTAATTGAGACAATAATGACACTACGGCGGTGGAGAGAATAAGCTCGTAGAGCCCTCGTTTTGAAAAGAGAGAGACAGATCTTTGTAAAAAGGTTAGATAGGAGAAGCAGAACTCAAGAGAGGTTTGATAGAAGAATCAAAACTCGAGAGAGAGTTAGGTTAGGAGAACTTGAGAGAACAGGGACTTTGTTGCAGTCCAGTTTTCGTAAACATCTGTATAGACACACAGAGATAATAGAAAAGCAGTTTTTCCTGCACATAGTGTGGTTATGTATTTATGTTCATTATATGTTTTTCATGAATCAATGTGTAAACTAGTGAAGTATTGAATAAGTTTCAATTGTTTCTTTCTTTGAGTTTTTGAGTGCAAGGAGTACACATAGTCCGCAAGGAGTGCGTTGACAGAGATGAGTTAACCTCAGAGAAGCTCGGGAGAGATAGAGTCGAAAATTCATCAGAAAAAGTGCAAGGAGTGCACAGAAAGAACTCTGTGTTGAGTTTGTAAAGAGACAGAGTTACTAAACACTCTAAAAGGAGAAGCTCTGCAAGGTGTGCATCAAGCAAATAGAACGCCAAGAGGGTGAGAAGAATTTATTTTCAAGAAATCCTTCAGATCTAAGTTTGATGAAATCCCAGAAACACAAGGAGTGAGTGGGAGATCGAAATCTTCAAGGATATCAAGATCAAAAGGGATAATTCAAGGAGGGCGTGGGTGATGGACTTATTCTAAGTCCTAAATCTCAGAAGAGATAACACTTTCAGAAGAACAAGTGAGACCTAGAGTAGTCGGGTTCGCAGGAGGAAGTTCAAAGGCCAAAACCTTTGAACACTGACAAAACTCTTCCAAGGTGGAAGAATTCAAAAGCTCAGGAGGAGGAGCAACAAAAACCATCTGATCGGTTGTGGAAGGGAGCTTGGACTGTTAGATCTACGTCTAGTGAATAGAGGAAGCACAAAACACAGAAACAGATCTCATCTGTTGGATCTGAGCGTAGAGGATCAACAATCATTGGATCTGAACGGAGGTGCATGAACCTTAATGATGTGTACACACAGGAGGGTAGACTTGTTAAAGTCCCGAAGTCCTGAAGTCATTTGGGACTGTCCATCATCTGGGAGGATGCATGGAAAACACCCATCAAATTCGGGTGAAGGCTCTGGGAGGAACACGCGCACAGAAGTTTGAAACTTTCCAAGAGCCAAAGAACCGGAGGGAATATGAAATGTCAGATTCAGAGGGACATGCATCGGCAAGTTATGAGATCAAGAGAAAGAAGAGGATGGAATGTTGAAACATCCCAACCCCGAATAGTCGAAGAGTTGATGGTCGTCAATCTGCGAGGAGACAGTTGTCAGCAGATCTGAGATTTCGGATAGATGCACTCTAGGAGAAATGAGTGTATAGGAGTTTGAAACTCCCGAAGTCCTAAGAGTCGAAGCCCGAAGAGCTGAAAAGCTGAAGCATCAAAGATCCAGAGAGCCGAAGGGCCGAAGATAATCTGGACCTTCAGATCCAGAAAGGACACATGGTGAAAGATCCTGAACTCCAGGTGAAATCACTCTGAGAGAACGTGAAGGAGAAGGGATTGAAATCGTTGAAGCTCGAACAGTTGAAGCGGATGATAGTCATTGATCTGGGTTGGAAAATTTCCACCAGATCATGAACTTCGGAGGATCGTACTCCGAGGTTTTTGAGAAGTTGAGTTTTAGAAAGTTCTGAAACACCGAAGCCCGAAACTTTCAGGGTCGTTGATCCCAAAGGAGAAACGTGGATCGTTGATCTGTGAGGGGACACGTGGAGGATGGAGATTCATTCTGTTGGATAACCGTTGGATCAGGGAGGACATGTGTCAGAGGATCTGACACTCCGGAGGTTTGTGTTTGTTGAGATTTGAGAATACCAAATCCTAAATTCCCGGAAACAACGAGATTCGTCGATGTGAAGGTGGACACGCGGCGCCAGATCTATATCTCTAGAGGAAAGCGGAGGAGGAAAAGGTCTGAAGACCCAGAGAATGTCTCGATCGTTTATCGAGGAGGGAGTAGAAGGATCGTGGATATGGTTGAGGAGGCCAAAGTCTTGAAGATGGAGCAGAGTCATCAATTTAGGAGGACGCATGGCAGATGATCTGTCATTTCGGAGAAATCTCTCCAGAAGGAATGGGAATTTGAGAATTGAAAGTCCTGAAGGACGAACTCACGAAGGATATCGTGTCGTAGATTAAGGGGGATAGGTCTCGATAGATCTTCTACTCCGGAATATTGTCACACATGGAAAATCAAAGGTTGAGAGTTGAAACTCCCAAAGGTCGAAACATTGGAATCATCCACAGTTGTTGATTTGGAAGGGAGCTACGTGTCGATAGATCGTGGAGATCTGGGATCACGTGTGGAAGGAGGAAGAAGAAGGGACAAAAGGATATTAGATCACAGTCGTTGATCGCGGATTATCATCAAGGGGTCGGAGATCGATGAACGAGCTGGATTGCGGGCTCGGAACTTGCTCGGAGGATAAAAATCTGAGAGTGGGTCGCAATTTCAACCATGGTTTTAATAAAGGGATATGTGGAAGATAGAGGTGAATTGCAGGGAGAAAAGAGGGTTGGCCTTAAACAACTCTTTCATGTGCCCGCAATCGCGCATTTTCACAAGGACACAGTCCAGGGCCATATGAAGGAAGGGGCTAATGAAAAAGGGGCTAGCGCTTGAAACTTGGTGTTTTGGAAGTGCGCATGAATAGCCTATGGGTCTGTCAAAACCTGCACCCAGAAGGAAAGGGGACCTGTGTATGATTTTTTTAGGTTCAATCAGGAGCCGTAAGAGTCGATCTGACTCAACATATTGAAATATCCTAGACCGGGAGGTCGCATAACTCCAAGAGGGGAGGGGAGATACATCAGGTGGTATTAGAGCCATAATTTTTCTTGCAAATAGAAGGAAAAGGGAAAGATAGTGACAGAAGATACTATGATACCAGGTGGTATCAGAGATGATTTTCGTCTATAGATTTCAGGCGAAAGAGAAAGAGGAGAAGGGCCAAAAAAATTTTGCAGACAACAAACAAGAGGGAGACAGTAAAAGGAGATAATTCTATAACATCAAGTGGTATCATAAGTTAAATTTTTCCTGTAGACAGAAGGCGAAGGAAGCAAGGTATTGATGCTCTATGAGAAGGTTGTTTCACGTGCACAGCAGCAAAAATTTAAACAGCCAGGTGAGCTATAAAAGAAGATGGATATGCTCTTGGATGTAGAGTGATCCATAGGATTTCCAGGAGGGAAGGTAGAAGGTGGAAATGGCTATTGAAGGCCATGAGCATGGTCAAAGAGAAGGTCGCAAGAAGAAATGCAATCCAAATATGGATTTGGAGCTCAATCAAATAAGAGCAAGGATGGAACATGTAGCATTGATGATGCAGTAGGAGGCAAAGGTACATTGGAGGTACGAATGTCCTCTGAACAAGAAGGAAAAATGTCTTATTCAAAAGTTGTTGGCTAGAAAGTAGCAACAAGAGTTGAGAAGGTGGCTGAGGGAATTAGAAAACCTCAGTGACACATAGGAGGAACAGATTCACATATGTGAACCAGAAATTGGGAGACACCTCAGTGATGAGGAGGAGGTGAGATCAGATGAAGATCTCATAAACTGCCAGGTGGGAAGAAATGGACTTTCAAGTTGTCATGTGGGAAATAGAAAGAGATCAATGGAAAATATCATATACTACCAAAGGGGTAGTGTTGAAAGTTCAGGTTTTCAGGTGGGCAATGAGATGGGATCAGTTGATCTCATAGACTGCCAGGTGGGTAGAAGAGAAGTCCCAAATTTCCAAGTGGGTAGGGAGAAAGAAATGATATTGTCAAAAAGTCTCAGAAGCTCATAAGTGGGTTCAGGTCAGCAAGGAGTGTTGATAGGTGAATATTCATGTGTTTTGGCAGACCATGTGAATGAAGATGATGAGAAGTTAAATACTTTCACCATCAAAGAGGATCAGAGGAGCATTCTGATTATTGGAGGGATCAAGACATTCCTACCGAACAACCAAGTAGAGGCAAATGTACATGATGAAAGTGCGACAGAAGAGGAAGGACAGCCAGCAGAAACTGTCAAAGAGGAATAAATGGAGAAGACATTGATGTCTACCCCAGCAGAAGGAGAAGAGAATTCATCAGAATTGCTCAAAATTTTCAGCCAGGAATTTGAACAGGAGATGACTGTAGCACCGGAGTCTGCGGCAGAGGAGGAAACATACAACATGGATTTTGTTGAGTTGTGTGAGGAATTGGAAGCCTTAGAGAGAAGGGTAATGGTGCAAATCCTGCACATCCGACACGTCAAGTTGGAAGCAGATGGAGGATCATACCATCCAGAGGAACAGTTGGAGGGAGTTGGAGATATGCTAGCAAAAGAGGAGTTGATCTATCAGAGGAGAAAACTAAGTAGTAGCTTGGTGATGAGACTACAGAAATGGAGTCTGTAGAAGGGTGGAAAACTAATACCATAAGAGGAGATGAATACAACATGGGGGATCAAGATGATCTACCCTTTGAGGAAGATTTGCAGCAGAGAAGACTGCATAAGAAGAGCCAGCCGCTAGAGCAGCTAGACAGGGTGATAGAGGAGATCAGGAAGTTGATGTTGAGGTCAGTAGAAGCAGTCAGCAAAGGGGAGTTGAACAAAAGGGAGCCTACCATAGAAGCAGGGAAGAAATAGAAGAAGAAGCAGTAGCAGCAACAACAACATAGTTGGAGAGGAGAAACAGGACAACTCCAAGGGAGAGTTTGGGATCCAGGAGGATTTCAACACTGGAGAACAAAAGCTCATGAGCAGAAGCTCATGAGAAGGAGATCATGATTTTCCTAGCAGTGGATTATGATGCAGGAGCATCGCTCCACCTCAGCAATGCACCATCATTCCATCACATCAGTGCACATTTCAGAGAAGGAGAATCATTGACCCTCCCATTTTTAAATTCAAAATCTGATCCTATAGGGATTTGTGTTGTAAGGTTGATAAATGTCAAGCCATACCTTTGTACAGGTAGTGGACAGAGTCACCTTAAATGGTTGATTGTAAGCAAGTCTTGTTCTGAGTCAGATCTGGACTTTTCATTTATGTAATGAAGTCGTAGGAGTATGGTGTCTTAATTGAGACAATAATGACACTAAGGCGGTGGAGAGGATAAGCTCGTAGAGCCCTTGTTTTGAAAAGAGAGAGAGAGAGAGAGATTTGTAAAAAGTTTGAATAGGAGAAGCATAACTCGAGAGAGGTCTGATAGCATAAGAAGAACTCAAGAGAGAGTTAATTTAGAATAACTTGAGAGAAATGGGACTCTGTTGCAATCCATTTTTTGTAAACATCTGTATAGACATACAGAGATAATAGAAAAGCAGTTTTTCCTGAACATAGTTGTAATGTCCCCACTTTGGGACATCATCACAGGGCAGAGATTTATGATGACCAGAGTAGCCAGATGGGTGCTAGAGCGAGTATAGGGGCATTTGAGAGGCATTGTGGGGTCCAGATTGCATTGATGATCATATTCCATCATTATGATCCATTTCGCACAGGTTGTCTTTGGTTTCGTTGCATTCCGACGATTTCCATGATTTTGACTATTTTGAGCTATAAGTCAATGGAATTCACTGAAGAGGTCATTTTGGGCACATTACTTGGAGGAACCTCTCAGTGTAATATCTCATTGGA
>SNQJ01S0206150.1:0-16400 GCA_010110895.2 Picea sitchensis | reverse complement strand
TGCAAGAAGTTCTCAACGAACAAGCAAAGAAAGTATATAGTGATAATGTAAAGGGGTTAGCACATCAAATAGTATAATCCATTAATAAACATTACAAACATGCCCATGGATAATAATTATATATTTGCACGATACCAATAGGATGGGAAAGGAGTATTTCTATTAATAATTGATCAACAAAAGTGTCAACATTATAGACTTTTGTGTCGGCACGGTTCGAAACCAAGGAACCAAGTTCCTTCCAACTGGGTCTCCACCACTTCAATCCTCCACCAAAGGCAAGCTTGAAAGAGAGAGACAATGAGGTTCTCTCAACAATAATGAAAGAGCTTGGGGGTTGAAAACTATGTTCAGACTTGAGGGACAAAGGGATGCAGACTCAATATGAAGTAATTTCTCTAGAGTAACTTTGCTCTCAAGGTCGAATGCTTTCTCCTCTTTTCCATAGCTCGAAATTGTGCTCTKATATCCTTCAAAATGTAACTAAAGGGCCGATTTAGAACGTTTCCAGTATATGAAAGGCTAAGTATCAGAGATATCTTGTCGTGACATGGAAACCCGACACCATTTTTGTATTTTCTGGCATAAATCCTGATGTACATGGGTTGTAGTGGAGCAACCTATGTATACACTTGTTGTATAGCTGATAGTGCACATATATGTGCGAAAATGTTTATTTTTAGCTCTGGATTTATCAAAAAGGGATGATAAGTTTGCATAGGGAAATGGAAAAAGGTCATATGTGCAAGATGGCAGTGGTGAGGAAAATCTTGCTATAACAGATGCCCCTTAATGTGTGAGATCAGAGGAATATTTGTAGTGGCCTAAATACATTATAAATAACCCAGGAGTGGAGTGGTAGAGAACCAGCTGGACGAACTGGATTTCTCATTACATTCTGTATTGACTTTGCATACATGGCTGCCAAGAATACAATGCAGATCCATGTGGAAAATATACCAAATAAGTGTTTGTGGCCATGAATAGGCAGATACAATTGTGTTTATATGCCAAAAGTTGTCATAGTCACGAAAACGGTCTAGTGAAACCAGTCTCAAAATCAATCTGAAGATATCTATATACCATGGACGACAATCTGATCTCCCATGATCACTAAAGTCAAACATGTGCTAGTCCAATGAAATGGAAGCAACAACTTAGGAAAGTTGTGGCCACATAGTGATGTCTTCAAGTCTTCTACACTATCCACCAAGGGTGCAAGCCTACATCATGTGAATAAAGGAGTTGAGGTCGAACATAATGAGACATCGTTTGATTTCCGGCCATTGAGTTATACCATTAACAAACGTGAGACAACCTACCAATAATGAAAGTAGGTATCAAGGCACCGAGTACATTCCTACAAGTGTGAATAAAGGAGTCAGTGTCAAACACTTGAGAAATACATTGATCATGATACATTGATGTATTCCCCTCAGTCAATGGCGAGAGAGCCTACCACTAATGACTGTAAGCCTCAAGGTACTCATAAAACTCTAAGTCTCATATCCAAAATAGATGAGTTGAAGTCGATGGAAAGAGACCCGTTGAAAGGAGAGAATTAAGGCATCTCTCATCAGTTAGCACGAGGAACAAAGCAAGAGCTTCATGATTTGGTGGAGATCGGATGAAGAACATGTTCACGGACCAATGACCCTATGCATCTTTCATGTGTATCAAATGCAAGCGGTACACAAAAAAGATCCTCTGAATAACAACCAATGATGAAAATTGTTGACAAAGGCAAGGAAACCATCAATAAGGCTAATGGAATCCAAGACACTGCATGAATCCCAAAGTGTGAATAGATGTCTTGTCGTTGAACACAAGGAAAACCACCCAGTCAATGACCAATGATGAAATGTCGATTGTTGGGTTCAAGGTGACCTACCAATGATGCAAGTAGGGCTAGGGTGCGTGATAAGACCATAGTATCATGTGATTTTGAGACAAATTGATGGTATGGATGACATGGAAAGTCAAGATTTCTGAGGAGTGGCTGACGCAGGTTGTGAGACTTCCTTTGAACAAGAGCATGAGACATGTGGTGGACTCCGACAACATAGACTCAATGATGTGACTATTAGATGTAGGAGGCATTAATAACATTCTCTATAGGGACTGGAAGAGTAACCAGTTGGTAGAGAAAACTCTGTAATGAGATCAACTTCCTAAGGCCATGCTAAAACCCAAAATTATGATGAGACAAGGACTCAATAATTTTGTTCTCTGTTCAAAGGCGACATGACAGCTGCCAATTATAATATAGTACTCCCTTCCTGCCCGTGTTTTTTTTTCTTTTTCATAACAAATGAATTCTATGATACAGAGGAGGAAACAAGTGTCGTAAGTAAGAAAAAATAGTTCCAGCAGTGGAACGTACCTATGCTTAATGCAAGAAAATACATGTGGGATATGCACACTCAGGGTGATGTTTCCTCCAGGGTATAGGATGCCAAATTTCAAAGGATATAAACAAGGCTCTGCTTGGTTGAGGATGCAAAACTACTTAGGCAATGGTTTATAATGCAAAGAGAGAACCAACTAAAGGCTCAATACTACAAGTGAGGGCATAAGATGAAATCACAACTTAACGCTAAAAAATATCATTTTTTGTGTCTTGTAGTCTACTTGTTGTGAAAAAGGGATAATCTTGTGCCAAATAGACGTCTTTTAAAATCCAATTTACGAGTGTGAAAAAGACAGGTTGACTTGGAAATCTTTTCTATTTTTGATAGTGAGTTGGAAAAGATCTTAACTAAGACTCATGACCTTTCAAATCCAGTTTAACGAGTGTGAAAGGGACAAATCACTCGGCAATATTTTTGGTTTTTAGATGAGTCAGAAAAGATATTAACTAAGACTCGTTTTCAGTGTCTTAATCAACATGTAAAGGGGGAGGCCAAGGCTTCTGTCTCAGTCTTCTATGGAAATTCAGTATCTCATGGATAGTTGACAAAATCTTGGGAAAACCCAAAGTTCTCCAATTCGAGGAGGAGAAAGTGTTGATGGAGGATACATTCTTCGTGATGGTTCTAATAATGTCTCCTAATGGAAAAGATATAGGTGGGGGTATGGGATGCCCCATCAGGTTGTTCCAATCGAAGGGAACTTTGTCAGGACTTGGAGAGAGAGAATTCGGGGGAAGAATAAATCTCTCTCGTTCAGAAGGAGTAGGGTTAGGAATGTTGATGACATGAATAAGAGGTGTATCACTCTCTTCAAGGAGAGTAGGGTTGACCAGAGATTTCACTGGTGTGGCCACTTCTTCAATTATAGGTTGAAGAGGATGCATAGTAATGGGGGTAGGAGACGCTTCACTTTCAAAAAAGGAGGCGAGGTCAGGAGGGGATTGTGGTGGTGGGACCACCGAGGCGATCAAAGTAGAAGTAGTGTGAGGAGAAACCGGGGATGTCTTGGAATCTGAAGGGCTCTTGGGTGATCCCAATGCTTCTGGTATCTCGGCAGTAATCAAACACAAACGAGTAAGGTGATTTCCTTCACAAGTCCTGCAAAGGAATTTAGGCTTATGTCTGAGACGTCTAGGCTTCTCGATGTAATTAGTAGGGGAAATAGAGTCATCTCCTGAATGATGAATAGAGGCTGGAGACGTAACACGACTATGATTCAGAGTGAAAAGGATGGTGCCCTAGGGAGTTCTTCACTTTTGAAAAAGGAGGCAAGGTTAGGAGGGGATTGTGGTGGTGGGACCACAAAGGCAATCAAAGTAGAAGTAGTGTGAGGAGAAACCGGGATGTCCTTAATCCGGCGGGCCTGCGATCCCAATTTTCCGCATCTCTGCTAGTGAATCGGGACACAACAGTAAGGTGATTTTCACAAGTTCTCGAAGAATTTAGGCTTACATCCGGAGATGCCTAGGCTTCTCGATGTAATTAGTAGGGGGAAATAGAGTCATCTCCTGAATGATGAATAGAGGCTAGAGACGTAACACTTACTATGATTTCGAGTGAAAAGGATGGTGCCCGCAACATAATTTGCGTGAGGTTGGGTTTGAGTTGTCGATATAATTTGTAGAAAATGTTGACCCATCTCTGACATGATTGGCAGAGGTTGGGGATGGAGCAACAGTGTGACTGACAGTGACCGAGCTAGCGAGCAGATGGCGGCATTTGATTATACAAGGTCCGAGGAAAGATTGATTCTAACATTGCAAGCCGTGAAGGACTTCGGTGTACTTCCCCGCCCCTACCCGTAAGGGTAGCTTGCACTAAAATGTGTTCGAGAAGCTTGACGCAGCATCACTGAGGCCTACGAAGTGACCGAGGTTAGATAAGAATTGTTCGATTGATGATATATGTTGCCCCCTTTTGAGGGTGTCCCATAAGGAGGGTATCTCGAACCGTAAAATTGGTTTTCCTCGTATGAGATACCCGGAGGCATCTGAGGGCCAGCCATGGGAAAAATGTTCAATATTGACATTGTGGAGACAGATGCATAAGCAAAGGTATAATAAGTGGGAAAGGAACCTATCTAAGCACTGGCTCCTGGAAGATCATAGTTAGCATGGGATTCCAAAGGGGTAAGGTTCGAACCTCCCCTGGGGACAATACCTACTCATATCAAATGAATAAGTAGGCATTGGAGCCATGATGCCTTTGGATCCCATGCTAGGATTCATATATGTGATCTAGGGAGAGGATTTCACGGGTGAATACATATCAATAGAAAAAATTACTAGAGACCCAAGGAGTGGACTGAGCATTGTAATTGTGCATACCATTATAAAAAGCGGAAGGATCCGTCCCCATGAAATGAGTAGGCATCATGGGGTAGGTAGAAGAAAATGAGGGAGCAAAAGAAACTCAACTATCCATGATGGTGGAACTCCACAAAGACTCCTAAGGCCAACTAGTAGTCAAAGAGCATACCAAAAGTCAAATGGCTAATATGCATGCAAATGGGGTAAAGTGTTTGAGTGGTCTCCCTCCCTAAATAAGGTATGCTCATCCAAGAGGGACTTGAGACTCATTACTAAAGTTTGGAGGTAACAAAATCATTTATAAGGACCCTCATAGGCTTAATGAATTCACGTCATCCTCAGAGATGTATTCCTCCATAAAGGTTGTGTTTTCCAATCCCTATCTAACCTGTGATTAAAGTGTGACAATCTCTTGCAGTAACCTATGAGACACATAAGCAAAGAAACTAATAAACCATTGTATAACTGGAGCACATGCGTAGGAGTCGTAAGTCCAATCACTATAAGGGAAGGGTAGAAAAGCTTCCAAAATCCTTTTAAAGCACCGCTTTCACAGATTCTTCCAACTTGCACAATCTCCTCGTGATTAACTCGGTGTGAGCGGAGCTCATGATATTACTAATTATACAATGGAATTCTCAACTCCTTGTCTCAAACACATGTGTCAGATTTAATTTTCTTGGAGAGGTTTACTCACAAAGTTCTATTCCAAGGCACTAAATCCTAGGCCAGTTTGTGCACCCTAAAATAAATCGTGACTAATCAATTTTAGATTAAAGCGTAATTCTTTATTGGTTGTGATTACTCAAAAGGGTATGGAAGTTAAACTCATGATGTTATGACTCTAAAAGAAAATTGGAATATAATGCAAAGTCTACCTTTTAACTTTCAATGAATGATATGCTAATAAATGTTGAAATAATGTAACTACAAAGAGTATTCTTATTCTTCTATTGTTATTTTATTCATAGGATTAATCCCCATTGTGGATTAATCATGTCGGTAATTGTATTAGGGACAAATCCCCTTTTGCGGATCGGTCAACCTAATACTATAATAGGCGACAAGAAGTCGGCCCCAACAATTAATTAAGAGACCCAAAAATATAATAAAGGTGGGTTACCCATCCAGATTGAGAAGTCGGACTCACTAATGAAGAGACACTTCACACGCTCCATAACTTGTATAAATACAATTTATTACAACTCACTTGTTTAGTTTGAGAGACAAGTTCTCGACATGTTACCTAAGAAAGGAGAGAGGAGAAGAGGATGATCTTTTGAGAGGACTTTCAGATTGGTTTGAGTTATCTCTGACATTGTATTGGCAATTTATAATAATGAAGTTTTGTCAATAGTTTTCTTCCCAGAGGGTTTCCCAGATAAATGCTATGTCTCTTGTGAATGTGTATTTCTCGATCTTGTTCTTATGTTGTTTCATCTATTGAAATGCAAAGAACTATAATAATGGCATAAACATTAACATGGTATTAGAGCCAACCTAAAGGAAATATATTTCGCAAGAGAAAAATCACATCACAGTGCATTCGCAAATTAGGGTTTTTCAAAAGAAGCTTTTCATCTCCAAAACTACCTAGAAAGTTGCTCCCTCCCCAGCGCGATCATTTTTTTCACTTAGAGTGCACCTTTTAGTGGCTAGATCTTCTCCTGAAGTGAAACCCTATTTCACAAAGTACCGTAAAACCGGAAAATCAGAGTACCGTATACCAAAGTACCAAAGTACCAAGCACAAGAAACCGTATATTCAAATTCGTAAATCCAGATCAAGTTTGAAGGGGTAAATTTTGGATTTTCAAATTTCGACTACACCAGCCTAACCTACCTTAGCTCACATCTATCCCCTAGATCATATTTTCAAAATTCGAAGTTTGAAAAATTAGGGTTTCTAATAAAACCCTAAGTTGAAGTTTCAAAATCAGTTGCAGTAACAATTTTAGTTGCAGTTTCAGAATCAGTAGCAGTATCAGTTGAAGTATCAATTGCAATCACCCTTGAAGTTTTCTTAAGAGTTGGCAATGACTATCTGCTACCAGATGGAGCCACTACTCGCAAATATCATCAGAGGTATGTAATTACATATGTTTAATGGTTAAACCTAAAGAGTATTTGCATGAGAAAGGATCTCTTGCCATAGATCCTATGATCTCAAGATCCAACATTATCTCGTGAGGAATGATGCAACCTAGGTGATTATTCTAATATGTAATCTATTTGTTATGAAATTATCTTGATCAAGGTTGCATGTCAGCCATGATCAAATTATTAGAAGAATTAAATGTTGATCATAGAAGCTTATCCTCTAACCTAACCTTTCACAAGATAGTGTATTGTCTTAGTACAAATGCATGTGTTGAAGAAAGCACTTGTCACTTGAGTGAAGGGAGAGACCTCGAAGAAAAGAAAACACTCACGCTTGAGGACAAGGCTACAGGTTCCAAGTTTGATTAATCAAGATTCGAAGGTACACATGACAAGCTAATGACTTTAGTTGAGATAGCAACTGCCTTAAAGTATTATACTGATAACATGTGAGAATATAGAGGTATATATGCTTTTACCGATACAACTAACATCTCCTCTAGGAGAAACCTTGAGTGTTAAGCCAGACAATATGGAAGAATGCTTGGTCACACCACTATGAGAGTGTTGACCTCATTTCGTATTGTATTCTATCTTTTAATCTGGCTTCGTATAAATTATAAGTGATAGCCTAAAGGAGCTACTGTGATGATTGTTCGCAAGCACATTTTTATATTATCATACGGATATTATCTTTGCTTGTTGTTTTGTTGACCTTTGCCTGTGTCACATGAGGAATCTATAGCAAAGGTTGTGTAAGGTACGTGTTAAAGGAGAGATCATAAATGAAGGAATCATCGTTGAAAAGAAGAAGGTGGGTCACTTAGAAGCTTCATGATCCACACTATTGAAGAAATCCATGTGAACTCTGGTATTAGCTCACATCAACTACAAGGCGCTACCATACATATGAAAAAGTTGTCACAGGTTTACTGTAACTCAAGGTTGATCAAGAAGGCATATGCAATGGATGCTTAAGGGAAGAATATCAAGAACCTTTTTCCAAAGAGGGGCAACAAAGCATAAGGAGCACTGTAACTCATTCATTCGTGACGTATCTAATGCCATCATCCTCCATTACCGGGTATGTATACCGTAACCACCCACTACGCATATAATAAAATTTTTGCTTTTCCTCAAGGGACAATCCTCGGTTCCGCTGCCTAGCGCAGTTGCTCTTCCTCGCTCACCTCCCCGCGGACCGTGGGTTAGAACAAAGCCAAATAAACCAGGTGCCTTTTCGTGTTTCATGACTCAACGATACAAGTGAGTCCAATCTAAAGGTAGAATGGCTTAGGGCGCTCGAATGAAACCCTCGTCGTAGATCTGGGCACGCAGATCCTCGCCGCCCAGATCTGACCCACCGCTAACGGTTAAAGAATTGGCTCCCTTTCTTTAGTCCCTATCTTTATAGGACCACATACGCGTTTGCAATGCAAGTGTTTTCACAACTCGAACTCAGCGAGTTGTGAGTCGAAGACCCTCAATTTTCTTCACCAATCGCCAATGTACCGGATTCCATATGGTATGGCCCTCCTTATTAGTGCCTCCACGTGTGACCACTGGTTAGGGATAACTACTAGCCTTTCTCTCAACTTGCAAGTTTGCGAAGTTGAAGGGTTGAACCTTCCGGCCCTTCTTTTACGAGACTCCAAGATGCGAAAGTCAAAGAAGGTTTGACTCCTCATCGCTTCTCGGAACTCACAACTTTGTGACTTGAGTTGTTGGGCCTTGTGCTCCTTTCACGGTGAACCCGAAGTACGAGAATTCAACATGATGTTGACTCTCGTTTCAAACAACACGTGTCCACCACCATTACCACTTCTCCCTCTCTCTCAACATCTTATCGTCACACCACCTGCCAACCACGTGGGTCCCACCAAGTAGATGTGCCACATGTTGAACAAGTTTCGTGAATCCCCGCGAAGTCAGTGACTTTCATTAAATGAAATCGACTCCTCAACCTCCGAGACCCCGGATATGCTATATGGCGAGAGGTCCCGAATTAATGGTTTCTCCTACTTTCTATTCGACTTTCGCGACCAAGAATTTGGTCTTCCGTCTCCAAACTCATGAAAGGAACTCTTGATACACGATGTATCGAGATGTTAGATCCTACGACCATCCTTCCTCTGATCAACATCCTAGATCACATCGCGATCTCATGACTCGACTTCAGGACTCATGAGCATGGTCTTCACCTATAAACTCATGAATCTCGATACGTATGTATCAAGACGCCGTATCCTACTACCGCCCTCTCTGATCAACGATCCAGATGACATCGCTATCTCGCGACTCGGTACTTCATGACTCCAAGAGCCTGTCTTCCACCTCCAAACTCACTAATCCCCAATACGCCGAAATGGTCGATTCTCTCAAGCACTGTTTCTCCAACATGGACGGTTCTGGCGTTCCTGACTTTCGACGAAGTCGAAGTTCACTCTCCTCCGCGTTAAGTTAAGATCGACGACTTATAGACCTCCGATGGGATCCCTCGGGATTCACGGTCCAGATCCCATCGGCCATTTTGCTAAGGCCTAGTGGAAGGTGTTAACTTCACGCCCTTCTAGATCCATCTGTTGACAGGCTTGGGGCATTCCCGAAAGGATTCTGACCACTCATTTACCAAGCGATAGGATATTTTATTTCTATATTTGAACTAGCTATCCCTTCTGAGCTTGAATCATGAAGTTCAACTTCAAGCTGTGTTCCCATGACCCTCGCCAGACCTTAGAAAGTTATCACTTTTTGCATAAGGGTTCCTGACCAGATGCATGAACCTCGATGGTTCTCAGCAATTATCCCTCGATCTTTTAATCGAAGTCTCGTAAAGCGTTCAAGAGACGGTTACAAGGGTTTATGGGTAATTTCTAAAAGAGTACTCAAGGGCCTTCCTGCATTATTACAGAAAAAACTAAGAAAATAAGAGAATGATTCTCGGTGGAGAGAACTCATGTCCTAGACTTAATCATTTGTGTAGAAAACAACTATGGCATGTAAGCATTAACATGCATCCATTCTATCAAATCAAACGCTAGGTAAACACTTCTATTCAAAACTATTTACAAGCACATAAAACTCAACATGCAATTATGGCATTAACCAACAACACTTATCATAAATAACACTAGAGGTGATGCAATTGTCGAGGGTGCTCGTTTCCACCCAACCCAGGGCTCCAACGATTCCGGATAGGGATTTCACCACCAGCCGAAGCCGGTACCATGATGTTGCAAGATCGCTGCCTCAGTTTCCAAAGGACTCCAGAATGAGGGTTACTCTCCTCGTTCTTTGTTATCACTCACTCTATATTTTCCAGATTTCTCTTCATTCCCTCGCATTTTCCCCCTTCCTGCTTCTTCCTCACGATTTCCTCTATGCAGGCTGCATGTATACAAGATTGCGGGTGGTCGCTCGATATTCTATGGATGGGAAATTCACTTCCCCCATCCATCATTAATTATTGAGGAGCCATATACCTACCAACATGCTATAATTTATTTTAGTCAATGGTTTCAAGTTCTCCCAGTTAGTGGAAGTCCAAATACGACATATTCTTGGAAGTTAATGCCACCTTAGGTGCCTTCCACCACCTTTTCTTCAACCATCATGGTCTCATTTTCAAAATATCCTCTCAGCCCTACAATATATATATATATATATATATATATATTCATAATATTATTCATTCATCGAATCTTTTTCACAAGGTCCATTCAATATCACACATTCACATTTTTGAGTTTGCTACAGCTTCAGTCAAGATAGCGTTATTTTTACAACTGGGGAAACAGGGTGTTATATATACTATGTATCATTCATTAATGATTATTCTCGTGAAAAGACCTAGATATATTTGAAGTGTTCAAAGAAGATCAAGGAATTCAAAGCCTTGATAGAAAACTCCTTTGTAAGGAAGATTAAGATACTCTAGTCGATAATTGGAGGAGAATATACCTCAAAAGAGTTTGTGAATATCCGCAAAGATGTTGGGATCAATATCCTCAACAAAACGGCAGTAGCCGAACGGAAGAATAGAACCATGCCGGAAGTCAGAAGATCAAGATCTTCCTATGTGCTTATGGGCTAAGTAGCAACTATGACAGCTGTTTATGTGCATAACCGATTCCCCATAGTGCACTGGGCTCAAGACACCGAAAGAGATGTTCACTGGAAAGAATCCATAGGTAAGTCATTCAAAATATTTGGTTGTCCAAAGTTTTATTCACATACCTAAAGAGAAAAGAAACAAGATGGAACCTCCTTAAAGAAGGAATATTTGTGGGATACCGTGGAAGTCTCCAAGGCCTTCAAAATCTACATACCTAGTCACCGCCATATTGAACTCAGTAGGGACGGACCCTTGATGAAGAAGAAACACTTAAGAAATCAAGAAGATTCTAGTTGAAGAAGTATATGAAGAGGAACCAAAAATTCCCAGAATTACAGAATCCTTGAGGGAAGTTCACAGAGCTGCAAAACCAGTGAGGAAAGTCGTAACTTCCCATGATGATGAACTTCTAGAATACCATGATATAGTAGAAGTTCAAGAACCTCCTCAAATGACCTTATCCCATAAAAAAAATCCTACTTGGGCAAGAGAGATTATTATTCAAGTTGGAGAGAAGTATGTTGTTCTAGAATGAACCTCGAGATAGGTGAAAAGACATATCAAAGCCATTCTCCAATTACACTGCTTTGATATGTGATCTCCCGTGATGAAGAGCCCACCGCTCAAGAAGCCATTTAGAGAAAATAATGGGCAGATTCCATGACGAGGAATACCAATCCATAATGAAGAATCCATATGGGAAATATTCTGTGATCAAAGAATAACATCCTACGATACTCTTCAAAATAAAACATGTTGCTAATGGAAGTATTGAGAAGTATAAAGAAATATTTGTTGTTTTGGCTTTTCCCGTAAGGAAGGCATACTGACTATGAAGAGACATTCACTCCTCAGAGTCAGATACACTGATCAAAGATTAACATAGATCTTGCAAATAAGATGAAGTGGAAGTCACACTAGATGGACGTAAAGACAACTTCTTCTAAATGATGTCACCAAGAGGAAGTGTATATAGAGAAACCCCCAAGGATTTGAGGTAGAAGACAGAAGTCTCCCATGTCTGCCGTGATTAAAGAAAAGCCTTATATGATTGGAAGATGTCTCGAGCTTGGTATGGTCAGATAGACGCTTCTGATGAGCTTAGGCTTTACCAAGAGTAAAAGCAAATTCTAATCTCTACTATAAGATTATGATACGAACCAAGAATCTTACTAACAACATGTGATGACTTATTCTAATCGAGAAGAAAAATCTCATTGTCAATGTAAAGAGACTTGCCGTGATAATTTGAAATGAAATTACCTTGGTCTAATGCATTACTTAGGCCTTGAGGTATGGCGAGTCCGCAGAGCCGATCTTCCTTAACCAAGGGAAGTACACGGTCGAATCTTTTCAAGATTTCGACATGCTAGAATGCGTTCAGCGAATTACACCTGGAAGAGAAGCCGAAGTCGCTGGTCGCATACTTCGGCCGATTTTGATAGATGCCAATAATCAGACAGACAGATTATTGGATTGTTGATGTACCGGATGAACACCGCATTCAGACATCTATTTTGTAGTGAACACCTTGAGTCGGTTTCTGTTAGAACCCAGACGCGGTTCACCTAGTGACCGTGAAACATGTGATGAGGTACCTTAAAGGCATTACTGATTATGGTCTCACCTATGATGAGATCACGACTTCACATTGAGTGGATACACCGGATTCAGATTTGAAAGGTGAAGCGCTATCGACAGAAAAATCACTTTCGGATGCTGTATCAATTTGGGATCAGCTATGATCTTGGGGCAGAGTAGGAAGTAATCCAACATTTCTCTCAAAGATAGTGGAAGCATAGTACATTGCTACATGTTCTGTTAGATGTAAAGCTATATGGCTTCGAAGTTGGCTGACCCATCTATTTGACCTATAGATGGAAGCAACCATGATCCCATGTGACAACCGGAGCTGCATAAAAAATGACAGAGAATCCCGTGTTCCATGATGTGTTGAAGCACATAGAGATCCACTATCATTTCATCCATGACATGGTACGTAGAGGAGCCTTGAATCTCTAGTACATTAGCACGAATGAACAAGTTGTTGATGTGTTCACCAAACCTCTATCTCATGTAAAGTTTGAACATCTTCGAGATAAGATTGGTATAGTCCAAAAGGACCCTCTCCCCGAAGGGGGAGTATATATTGATTCCTTTCTTCTAAATCCGCTAAACGCGAAGCAAGACGCCAGTGTTCCTTCTTCACCTCACCGTTAGATGTAAAGAAAGATGAGTCATTCCTTCTAACCTCGATGTTAGACGTAAAAATATCGCTGTGCGTTCCTTTCTTATGACCTCGCCGTTAGATATTATAAAGAAAGATGAGTCATTAGCCAACCTCGTTGTTAGACGAAATCAAGACTGCGGTGATTCCTTGCTTCTAATTTAGTTGTTACGCCGCAAGCAAGATGTGATTCCTCGCTTTCCCGACCTCGCTGTTGGGACATAAAGAAAGATGATGTGTCTGTTGCTTCTCGACCTAGTTGTTAGACGTGAAACAAGATGATTCACGTTTCCGAAATTCATTGTTAGACGAGAGCAAGATGGATGATGTGTTCCTTTGCTTCCTCGACCTAGTTGTTAGATCTTTAAAGTAAGATGTGACCGACCGAAGCTGCTCGCCTAATAGTCGCGGACACAAAGAGCCGCAGTAGCATCAGGATGCCAAATTATGTCGCGGATGATGTATCATTTTTACCGATACATATTTGATACAGATGATGATGGCATTATTTCGGTGAATGATGATGCTTTCGATGAAGAAAACTTTCGATGACTCGTGAAATATGCTAGCCAATGTTCCAAGATGATATTGACGACAATGTCCTCCAGATGCCACCGATGATGAAGACCTCTCGCTGATGTCGTTGAAGAATACCTTGTTAAGCCGGACCGCTGGAAATAATGTAACAAGAAGAGTATTCTTATTCTTATTGTTAGTTTATTCATAGGATTAATCCTCATCAGGATTAATCATGCCGTTAATTGTATTAGGACCAAATCCCTTTGCGGATTGGTCAACAGAAAAATATAATAGGCAGAATAAGAAGTCGGCCCAACAGCTAATTAAGAGACCAGAATATAATAAAGGTGGCTTTACCCACCCGGAGTGAGAGGCCGGCCCTGCCAAAGGAAGGAGACACTTCGCCACGCTTAACTTGTATAATACAGAGGCTAGCTTCATTCGACATAACTCACTTGTCAGCTTTGAGAGACAAGTTCCGATCTATTACCGACAAAGGAGAGAGGGAGAAGAGGGCACATCTTTGGAGAGGAATTTCTATTGGTTTGAGTTATCTCTGACATTGTATTGGCAATTTCATGATAAGGGTTTTTGTTGGCTTCTTCCCTTAGAGGGTTTCCCAGATAAATGTTGTAAATCTCTTGTGAATGTGTATTTCTGATCTTATTCTTATGTTGTTGCTCTTTATCTATTGAAATGCAAAGAACTATAATGGCATAAACATTCACAATAAAAACAAGGTACTTTTCACTTCAACTCTAATTCATAAAATGAAATCTATTCACTAAATGTACTAAGTTAATGATAAAGGCTTAAAGACAAAAATGTTAACCAATGAAAAATGCCTATTTTTGTATTTTCAATATATTAAAGAGGAAATGAATGGACTGAAAAGCAACTTGATATAAAAATTATACTATAAACTAAAATAACTCGAGCGTAATACTCAAGCAGCCCAAGCAACAGTGCGTGGTTCAAGGAAAACCAAAAAATGAAAAAATAAATGAGAAAGACTACTCATGTTAAAATCAACTCCAACAAAGTTTCATGTCAACCTGCAGAAGCCAATACAATTACAGAGACCTAAGAAGGCTCAACAAACATCCAAACTCACCCAACAATCACTAAACCAAGAAAACAAGCAAGGAGAAGTGGTATATGCGACTATTCAAGAGAAAACCATGTATATATGCTTCCTATAGAATGACAACTCGTGTGTGTATGCATATGTCAAGGAAAAAGGAGTGTACAAGCTTTAAAACAAGGCCAAGCAAGGGAATAAAGGCTGAAAACTCGTGACTGGGAGTGAACAGACCGCCAAGCGCTGATACTAATAAGAAATTTCCACAAAGGAAAAAGAGCAATGCAAGAAGAAAAGTACTTCAAACCTTAGAAGGAAGATCTTTCCCAAGTAGAGTCACCATTTATTACGAGGGAAATATCTCTATGGCTAGGGTTAACCACAATAGACATGTATGACTCCAAAAATCAACTCAATTCCATTGTATGATATATACATTATTTGAATGGATAAGAAAGAGGCCTACCTCGATCCCACTCTCGATGATGTTCCACCATTGAGTACTTTGACCCAAAGCTTTGTACCCGCAATAAGTTCTCAATGAACAAGGAAAGAAAGTACATATGGTGATAATAGATATGTTAGCACATCGATAGCATAATCCATTAATAAACATTACAAACATGCCCATGGATACAATTCATATTTGCATGATACAAATGGGATGGGAAATGAGTATTTCTATTAATAATTAATCAACAAAAGTATCAACATTAAAAACTTCCATGTCGGCACAGTTCAAAACCAAAGGAACCAAGTTCCTTCCAACTAGGTCTCCAAAACTACTCTCATCCTCCACCAAAGGCAAGCTCGGAAGAGAGACAATGAGGTTCTTCAACAATAGTGAAAGAGCTTGGCGTTGAACACTATGCTTAGACTTGAGGACAAAGGGATGTAGACTCAATATGAAGTAATTTCTCCAAAGTAACTTTTCTTTCAAATTTGAATTCTTTTTTCTCCTCTTTTCCATAGCTCGAAATTGTGCTCTTATAGCCTTCAAAATGCAACTGAAGGGCTGAGTCAAAACATTTCCAGTAGATGGAAGGCCAAGGATAAGAGATCTACTGTCGTGACATGGAAACCCGACTCCATTTTTGTATTTTCTGGAACAAATCCTAATCTACACAGGTTGTAGTGGAGCAACCTGCGTATACGCTTGTTGTATAGCTGATAGGGCGGGTATATGTGGAAAAATGTTTAATTTTAGCTCTAGATTTATCAAAAAGGGATGATACGTCTGCATAGGGAAATGGAAAAAGGCCATGTGTGCAAGATAGCAATGGTGGGGAAAATCTTTCTTTAACATAAACATTGAGAAGACATCTGAGGAGAATCTAACATTTCAAAGGTTAGTTATTTTTTAAATTCTTACTATTTACCAAAACAACAATTATAAGATTAGCTTTGAATCACATAATAATTTTTCATCCGAAAATTAAAAAACCTTAAATGTGTTTAGATGTTTTCTACTTTTTTCTAAAAAATAACCAACTTTTAAAAAAAAATTGAGACTTTTATCAAAAAATCTTAACAAAATCCTTAAGATTTTTTGAAAAAAAGAAAAGAAAAAAAAGTCAAATTTAGGTATAGTTTTTTTTATTGTTTTTTACTTAAATGTTTTTAGTTTTGGCCCCTGGTGG
>SNQJ01S0206149.1:0-16400 GCA_010110895.2 Picea sitchensis | reverse complement strand
TCATAAATTGGGTGATTTGACCTTTCCCACTTACCACTCTTACATCACTTTAATATCTCTATTGATATTTCAAAGGTGGATAAACTTTAAAATGAAATGGATGAATTAATTTAAATGGGTGACCCCTTGGACCCCTCTTTATCCCCCTCTCTTGTGGAATCATAGCCCCCCGGCATTATCATCCCACTTGTACCTGAGCCAACAATTATTATTTATTAATTATTTAAATGTACAAAATATATAACTCGGCCTTTGGTCATATTAATCAATACAGGATATCCCACTCAACCATATCGACTCACCAACCTATTTGATATTTGCATAATTACATTATAATTGTGGGGATTAGAATTGGGGGTATTACAGGTTGGGAAGGTCAAGAGGAAGAGAGCTGGCGGAAATCGGAATAGGTGTAGGAGAATGCCAGTGGGTTGTGGAATATTTGTGTTGTGAGTAGATAGTGAGAGACACCCCTTTCTTATGGGTTCCTATCCCTAGCTCGGGGGTGACTTGTTGTTGAGATCTAGAACATCAAATCTATGGGACCTACCCATCCCCACAATCTATGTATGGGAGCTAAGTGGAATATTGGCAAGGGAGATGGGGCCCATCGGAGGTGTGGGAGATTATGGTGGTGTCATGTGGCATTTGGTATGGTGGTTTTACAAATAAAAATATTTTATTATTTATAAAATGGAATAAAGGTAAAGTAGGAGAGAGAGAGAGAGGAGGAGGAGGAGGAGGAAGGAGGAGGCTAATGAGGTAGGTCCAGGATTCCCAAGAGGGTGGCATAGCATCACCTCAAGGTGCCATGTGGACCTAGAATTCCACATCAATAACCATGTCATCAAGGATGCCACTTAGGCAAAATTGTCCTATAGTTAAAAAAAAAAAAAAAAAAATTGGAGCCAAAATTGTATTTTGGCCATAGCAGGAGCATAATAACTCAAAAGAAAATAAGATTTACTAGGTTTTGTCCATAGTGAAATGGGCTACAAAAATTCCAGAGAGGGCCACTGGCCAATTATGCTATGATTTTCCAGAAAATGCAAATTACCTATTTTTGAAGATCAGGGTCAAGTTCAGTGGTAGGAGCACAATTACTGCTAAGAATTTTCTAGAATGTTAGAAAAGAAAACATGAAGATATTGGCCGAATTCTAAGGGGTTTGGAATGGGGATGTTGAAACAAGCCAAAATCCACTATTTGGGGCCATTTTTAGGCGGACTTTTGGGATTTTCAAAGGAAGAAAAAGGTCCTCAAATGGAAAATCTGGAATTTTTTATTTAGTTGACATTTTGTATAATTATCAAGCCAGAAAACTTTGGTGTAATGAAGTTTTTCCAGAAGTGTACAGCTTGGGAGATAGCTAGTTTGGCTAAAAATTCTAAGTCTAGAAAAAAGGGGCAAAAAAGGACAAAATTGTCATTTCCATATTACTTCATTTTTTTACTAGAGTAACAATTTGACAATATAAAAGTTGTTATGAATTCAACATCATCATTATTATCTGGGTCTTATACAACAGTTTCCTTGGTTCCTAATAGATTTACCTCTGTTGGTGGCCAAAGTTGGTGTTTGAGATTATTTTTCATTTGGGAGAAGGTTCATAAGAGGGGTAAAGTGACAATATTCAATTGGCCATAACTTTCAGTTCGGAACTCACTATTGGGAAAAATAATAGTCATTGGAAAGGTCTTGAGGAGGAGAAGCCATATAGCTACCCAAAAAATCGATCTTGGTAAATTTTATATTCAACTTAGAAGAAGATAGTTGGTGGCCATTAAAGAGAAAAAAAATTATGCATTCTTTTTCTAGAACTGTGTATGTATATATTTGTGTCTAACAATAATTTTGGTGCATGCACATTTTCTTATAGAATTAAGAGGTTCAAGAGGGTAGTTTGGTTCCTAAATGAGAACCACAGTCATGAAAGATGCTGATGGATATTATATCCATGAGGAGGAGGCTAGAGGTCTACATGTCAGCATGGGAAATGATGAGACAAAGTCTAATGGAAGAAGAGGCGGGAATGAGCCTGTAACTATGAGAATCTTGCATAGAAAGGTGCATATCTATAGGGAATAAAATGAGAATATTATGAAAGTTCGAGAGGAGATATCACAAAGTCTAAATATGTTGCATAGGCAGACCAATAAAGACTCTGGAACAAAGCAAGTGGATGGTGCTAGACAAGTGACATCATCTAGATTCCATAGCAGAAGGAACGAGCATGGGAATGATAGGAAGTCAAATAGAATGATTAGATTCCATCATTCCCTAGAGTAATCCACTAGGAGAGTTCATGCAAGTTCAGGGCCATGGAGCATCCCAAGTGTATCTCTTGTTAGGACGCAGAGGAGAAGGCTTGAGGTAGACATGTTTCAAGGTGAACTCAAGAAAATAAAGCCACCAACTTTCAATGGTGAGTAGAGGAAGGTGGAAGAGGTCAAGGCCTAGTTGTTGGAAATGAATAAATATTTCTATCTACGTGACTATTCCTAAAGGGTAGAAACAATAATTGCAACCTACCACTCGCAAGGAAATACAAACATGTGGTGGGATCAACTTAAGCAAGCCAAACACCTTAATGAGAAGAAGGTCTCAGGGAGACAGCTCAAAGGATATTTCTAGGAGAAATATTTATCAGAGAATTACTATGAAAGAAATATGAAAAAGTTATTTGAACTCAAATTGGGAACCATGATAATGGATGAATATGAGAATAGGTTCTTTGAGTTTAAGTATGTGTGCTTCATAAAGGATGAGAAGGTCAAAATCCAAAGTTTCATGAGTGGGTTAAGTTCCTTCTATAATGACAAGATACACTATGATAACCCTAGGACTTTGGAGGAGACCATAAGAAGAGAAAACATCTTTATGTGTAGACTAGAGGGAGGTCAATATTCCAAAAATCTTGGAATAACAAGATGAAAGGAAAGAGGGATCAAAGGAAAAAAGGTTTTAAGCCACCCTTTTTCAAGAATAACTCATAAGAAAATCATAAAGGACAATCAACCTAAAATCAATCTAGGACGATAGATTCATTTGGGAAAATGCCAAGGTAGTTGCATGTACAATGTTGGGGATGTGAGGGAAATCACTTGTATAGGGACTTCCCTCACAAAGGATAAAGAATGAGGATTGTACACAACATTTAGGAGGATGAAACAATGGAAAACATGGAAGGAATCATGCCAATGATTCATGCATCCTTGGAAAACAAACAAGCAAAGTATCAATTCCCCATGATTGAAGTGGAAGGTAAGATTGATAACCATCCCATAGCAATTTCAATTGATTTTGGAGCTAATCATAGTTACATAAACTCTAACATTGTTGAAATATTTCACTTACAAAGGAGTAAGCATAAGAAATATTGGTTAGTTCAATTATCCATAGGGACCAAGAGGAAAATCAGTGAGTTGACTGAAGATTTCCCAATAGTCATCAATAGACTTGGCACAAAGGTAAATGAAAACATCATACCTTTAGGTTCATATGATTGTCTAATTGACATGGATTGTCTCGAAAAACACCATGATGTCCTATATTTTTACAACAAGACAATCGCTTGTCTTGATGAGGAAGGACAATAAGGCAAGATTCAAGGCACTCTGAGAGTTGTAGTTGTTAGAGAAATTTTATCTGTGTAGCTAAAAAAAGAGCTTCAGGAAGGGATGTCATGTTTTTGCAGACCATATGAAAGAGACATCCAAAGCTAAAGTGACAAGTATTGAAGATCATCCAATCTTGAGGGATTTTGAAGATGTTTTTGGGGAAATCCCAGGGTTGTCACCAAAGAGAGACATTGATTTCTCTATTGATTTGGTACTAGGAGTTGTCCCAATGTCCAAGAAACCTTATAGAATGGGAACACCATAATTGAAAGAGTTGCAGATGCAACTTGAAGAGCTGTTAAAAAATAGGTATATACACCCAAGTATGTCCTCTTGGGGATCCTTATTTATTTTTGTGAAAAAGAAAGATGGAACCTTAAGGATGTGTATTGATTTCAGATAGCTAAATAAGGTCACCACAAAGAATAAATATCCTTTGTCAAGGATTGATGATCTATTTGATCAACTGAAAGGTGCAAGGATATTTTCCAAGATCGGCTTAAGATCGTATTATCATCACGTGAGGATAAAGGAATAACATATCAGCAAGACAACGTTCCGAACAAGATATGGGCATTATGAATTTACAGTAGCTTCATTTGGGATATCAAATGCCCCAATTGTTTTCATGTCCTTGATGAATGGAATGTTCAAGGAACACCTATACAAGTTTGTGATTCTGTTCCTGGATGATATAATCATCTACTCAAAGACAGAAGAGGAACATGAGCAACATTTAAGAATGGTGTTGGAAGTTTTAAGAGAGAATAAATTGTATGGAAAAATAAGTAAATGCATCTTTTATCAAAAGAATATTCACTACTTGGGGCATATTATTTCAATAGATGGGATAACAATTGATCTTGAGAAGATAGAGGCCATTAGAGGATGGTCAATGCCAAGAAATGTGATAGAGGTCAAATCATTTATGGGTCTTGTCAGTTATTACCAAAGATTCATAAAAGGATTTTCAAATATTGCAAGCCCAATCAATTCTTTTGTAACATCCCCCAACCCAACCAAGGGACATTAAGGTGTGGAAAACTCATAAAAAAAAATCTAGCTAATTAAATTTCATGTAACTTTCAGCTACGAATTAAAATCAAATTTAGCCATTGTCTGTTACGATTAATTACATGCATCTACAATCATTTAAAACAGACATAAAATGCAACTAACAGTTCATTTCTACAACATATAAACCATTCTCAGTCACAAAGTTAATGCACAACAAATAAACTCATGAAATGTCACAACAAAAAGATATAACACTTATCTTTTAATTTTGTTTTGAAACCAATTGCTTGGGACGGACGTTCCACCCAACCATAGACTTGTTGTTCCAAATATCAACATCAAATAACCTCCGATTTGAGGCTATAAATCCACAAAATAGGGTGGTATCTCACTATCCACTCACAACTCATAAAGTCACAACCCACTAGTATTCTCCTAGAACTATCCTGGTTTTCTACTAACTCTCTTCCTCTTAGCATGCCCAACCCAAATAATGTACCCCTTCACTAATCTCAGTATCTCGAGTGTCTCTTTAATTTATTAGGGTATCTCTGACACAAGTAGCTAGGAATATCTCAAGTGGGAACTCAGTGGAACTTGCTACTTGGAAAAACTACCAGCAAATAACAACAAACACTTGTTGTTTTAATGCAACTCATTCAAGAGTTCACTCTTCGGGCCTAACAACCTGACTCTTAAACCTTCTGCTCCAAAATGCTCCAGATATGCTTCAACATGCTCTAGAATTCACCTTATATGGCTACACCAACTCCAAGCTTTGTTTCTTGCTCTCTACTTGTTGCTCATGCACCAAAACTTCTTGTGTAAAATTGCTCTAGTTTCCCATACATATTTCTCTCCTTTGTCTTACTTGCTTGACTCACACACTTCCCCAAGCTAATTGTACTCAGCCCCCATGTGCCCAATAACTATGGGATATTTCTACTCACATCCACCCTCTTACATGTATTCAATGATTGGCTTTGGCAACACTCAATAAAAAATTAGAAGGTTCATACACAAATAGTAAATTTAGGAAAATGGGTTGAATTAATATACATGGGTAATTCCTCCTTGGACCCCTCTTTTCCATTCTCCTAGACCCTCCCCTCTCTTGTGGATTAATTTATTCCCCATCTCTTTCCATGTCCCCTTAGCAGCTGGCATCACATTTTGTTATTAAAACACTTAAATATAGTTTGCATATTACATCTCTTAGTCATAGCCACATATTATATCTACATTAAGAATTAATTAAACTGGGGATTATAGTGGGGATGTTACATTCCCCCTCCCCTACAATTGTGCATTATCCTCGATGCACACCATGCTGATATACATATATGAAAATTTACTTCATAATAATTAGAAAATAAAATCTGCAATTTCACAACTCTAGCAACAATTCTAACCATAATATCTTGTTCCCCTCAATTTGTTGACCCAAGGAACGCACCGTTCATTTATCAGATCCAACCCAAGGGATGTATTATCTGTTTATCAGGGTTAACCCAGGGAATGAGCCATTATTTTATCAAGGCCCCTAGTGCGGTTGGCTATGAATCTACGATGTGGTTTTGGAACTCTAGCTACTCAAAATGGAGTCTTGCATTCTATTTTCTTCAAAATTGTTAAAAAGTTGTGAGTATTCTTCCCATATGTTTTCTTCATGCACCCATGTAGCATATTTAGGACTGTAGTAGGTCCATTGAACCTTTACCAGCCCTATGGTCTTGTTCCTGAACACTTTGAATTTTTGTTCCATGATGTGTATTGGTTCCACCCGAAAATACCCTTCGTGCTCCACCTGGATCACATTCAAATCAATTATGTGGTTAGGTTCAGGCACATATTTCTTTAATAATGACACATAAAATGCATTATGCACTCTCATGTATGCATGAAATTCTACCATGTATGCTACTAGACCTATCTTTTCTAATATTTCAAAAGGTCCACAATATCTTGTTGCCAACTTTGGGCAACTTCCTAATCTTAGCGAACTTCTCTTCACCTTCACTTTTAAGAACACATGTTCTCCCACTTTAAAATATTTAAACACTCTACTCTTGTATGCATAGTTTTTATGCCTATATTGGGAAGCCTTTAAAATTTTCTTTATCTTTTCCATATGCTCTTCCATTTTCTTTAACAAATCTATCCCAACAACTAATCTATCTGTTGGATTATCCCAACTCACTGGTGTGTTACATTTTCTCCCATACAATGCTTCGAATGGACTCATTTTAAATGAGGCATGATACCCATTATTGTAGGTAAATTCAACCAAATGAATATAATCTTCCCACTTTGATGTTTGGTCCATCACATATATTCTGAGAATGTCCTCAATGATTTTGTTGGTCCTCTGTATTTTCCCATTCGACTCTGGATGATACGTTGTACTAATATTTAAATTTGTCTCAAATCCCTTGAAAAAACCCTTCCAAAAATTAGAAGTAAATTTTGTATCTCTATATGAAATTATTTCCTTAGGCACCCCATGTAGCCTAACAGCTTCTTTCATGTAGATTCCTACAATATTTGTTGCCTTGTTTGCAGTATTCATTGTAATTAAATGAGTTTCCTTAGTTAATTTATCCACCACCACCATGATGGAATCATGTTGCTTCACTGTTTTGGGAATATTTGTTAAAATCCTCTATTAGAACTTCCCACTTCCATTCTAGAATGGAAAAAGGTTGTAGAAAACTTGTTGGATGTCTATGCTATGTCTTCATGTTTTGACATTCTAGACATCTGGCTATGTAATTAGCCACTTCTTTCTTCATTCCCGGCCAAAAGTATTGGCTTCTTATAGCTGCAATTGTCTTCTGATATCCTGGGTTCCCGACATATGGAACAGTATGCATTTGCTTTAGAACTACATTTTTCATCTTATTGGAATTCAACACATATACTTTTCCTTTTTACATGAGAATCTTATCTTCTTTCAACTCATAAGAATTAAATTTTTGCTGAAAATTACCTTGTTGTAATGCCTCTTTTATTTTTTAATATTGTTGATTTGAATTTGTTGTTGCAACAATATTATCTTTCATATTAGTCTTGTACATGCTAATGGTTGCAACATGCACTTCATGAGTTGTTCTGCTGAGTGCATCAGCCACTTGATTTTCCTTGCCTTTGATGTGCTTAATTTCAGAGGCATATTCGCTTAGGAATTCAAGTCATCTAGTTTGTTTGGCATTTAGTGTTGGTTGTCAAAACAAATGCTTCAGACCACGATGTTCTGTCCTTAGCTCAAATTTCTTCCACGTAAGGCAATGTATCCACATTTTTAATGCATGTACAATCGTTGTTAATTCTAGATCATGGGTAGCGTAATTCTTCTCATGCTCTTTTAATTTTCTAGACTCGTAGAATACCACATGATCTTTTTTATCTAAGGACTCCATCGATCCCTTCCTTGTATGCATCAATGCACACAACAAAATATTCATCTAGATTTGCAATCTTCAATATTGGCGCACTTGTCAATATTTCCTTCAACTACTGAAAATTCTCTTCACACTTGGGAGTCCATTCAAATTTCATTCCCTTCTTTTGCAAAGAAGTGATTGGACTTGCAATCTTTGAGAATCCTTTTATGAATCTTCAGTAATAACTAGAAAAACCTGTGAATGATGTTACGTCTATAACATTTCTCAATGTTGCTCATCCTCCAATGGCCTCTATCTTCTCAGGGTCAACTATTACCCCTTCTGCTGAAATTATATGCCCCAAGTAGTGAATCTTCTTTTGATAAAAGTTACACTTACTTAGCTTAGCATACAATTTATTTTCTCTTAAAACTTGCAACACCATTCTTAAATGTTTCTCATGTTCCTCTTATGAATTAGAGTAGATGAGTATATCATCTAAGAACACAATCACAAACTTGTCCAAGTACTCCCTGAACACTCCATTCATCAAACACATAAAAATAGTTAGGGAATTTGATAGTCCAAATGGTGCTACTGTGAATTCATAATGCTTGTATCTTGTCCTAAATATGGCCTTGTTGATGTCTTATTCCTTAATCCTCACTTGATGATAGCCAGATCTCAAGTCAAACTTGGAAAATATTCTTACACCTTTTAACTGATCAAACAAATCATCAATCCTTGACAAAGGATATTTGTTCTTTATGGTGATCTTATTCAGTAGTCTGAAATCTATACACAACCTTAAGGTTCCATATTTCTTCTTCAGAAAAATAACTAGGTCTCCCTATGGTGAAACACTCTGGTGTATATACCCCTTCTTTAGCAACTCTTCAAACTGCATATGCAACTCTTTCAATTTTGTTGTGCCCATTTTGTATGGTGTCTTGGACACTAGGGCATTTCCTAGAACCAAATCAATAGAGAAATCAATGTCTCTCTTGGGTGGCAGTCCTAGGATGTCCCTAAAAACATCTTCAAAATTCTTCAAGATCAGATGGTATTCAATGTTTGTCATTTTATCTTTGGTTGTCTCTTCTTTGTGAACTACAAAAATATGACAACCCTTCCCGAAACTCATTTTTAGCTACATAGCTGAAATATATTTAACAACTATATCTCATGGAATGCTTTGAATCCTTCCTTGTTGCCCATCCTCATCAAGACATGTGATTGTCTTGTTTTAACAGTCTAAGACAACATGATGTTTTTCCAACCAATCCATGTTAATTAGACAATCATATGAACCCAATGGTATGATGTTTACATCTACCTTTGTGTTGATTCCATTTATGTCTATTGGACAATATTTAACCAACTCATTGACCCTTCTCTTAGCCCATGTGGATAACTAAACTAACCAAGATTTCTTATTCTTAATCCTTTGCAAGTGAAATATTTCAACAATTTTAGAATTTATGTAACTATGGCTAGATCCATAATCAATTAAAATTGCTACGGGCTAGTTATGAATCTCACCTTCCACTTCAATCCCGGGGGATTGATATTCTTCTTGCTTATTGTCTAAGGATGCATAAATCCTTGGCATACTTCTTCCCATGTCTTCCATTGTTTTATCCTCATGAATGTTGTGAGGAATCCTCATTCTTTCTCCTTTGTGAGGGTGGTCCCTATATAAGTGATTTCCCTCACATCCCCAACATTGTATAGGTTGTTTGCTTGGCCTTTTCCAAAATGAATCTATAGTCTTGTGTTCATTTTGGGTTGATTGACCTTTCTTATTTTCTTGGGTGTTGTTATTGAAAAAGGATGGCTTAAAACCTTCCCGCCTTTGATCCCTTTTACCCTTCATCTTGTCATTCCAAGTTGTTTGGAAAACTAGTCTTCCTCTATTTTGTTCATAAAGATGTTTTTCCCTCCTTATGGTTTCCTCCAAGGTCTTGGGGTTATCATATTGGATCTTTTCATTGTCAAAGGAGGGTAACCCACTTAGAAAACTTTAGATTTTAAATTTCTTATCCTTGATGAAGTTAACATACTTCAACAATTCAAAGAACCTCTTCTCATATTCCTCCATTGTCATGGTTCCCAACTTGAGTTCAAAGAATTCTTTCATCTTCCTTTCATAGTAATGCTCAGAAAAATATATCCCCTAGAAATACCCTTTGAACTACCTCCATGAGATCTTCTTTTCATCGAGGTTCTTGGCTTGCTTAAGCTGATCCCACCACATGGTTTCCTTTCCTTGCAGTGGTAGGTGGAAATTCTAGTTTCTACTAGAGAGGGATAATCATGTAGCTGAAAATATTTCTTCATTTCCAACAATTAGGCCTTGACCTCTTCTCCTTTCCATTTCTCACCATTGAAAGTTGGTGGCTTGATATTCCTGATATTTCCATGCAAGATGTTTGCCTTTCGCTTTCTCCTTTTCCTCTGAACATGAGACACACTTGGGATGATCCCTAACCTTGAGCTTGCATGAGTTCTTCTTGTGGATTACTTTGGAGAATGATGGTGCCTGCTCATGATTCTTGACTGCCTATCATTTCCATGATCATCCATTTTGCTATGGGACCTAGATACCAACATTTGTCCAACACTAGCTACTTGTTTGGTGCTAGAGTCCTTGTTGACTTGCTTATGCAACATATGAGCCTTCATAATCCTTTCATTATCATCTCTATAGTTATGCAGGCTTCTCATAGTTACAGGCTCCTACCTACCTTCCTCTCCTTCCATTTGACTTTGTCTCATCATTTCCCATGATGAAATGCAGACCTATGATCCCATCCTCATGGTTGTAATATACTTGAGAATCATCCATAACTCCAGTCCTCATATAAGAACCAAAGTTGTTTTCCTGTACCTCTAATTCTGCAAGAAATGTGCATGTAAATAATTATTGTTAGAACATGTGTAGTATAAAACATTTCATCCATTAGAATACAAGTTATTTCCTCATTAATTTATGAAGGACACTGCACCAATTAAATTTTGATTCCTTAGATACATTCATCTCAGAAACATCTTTCCAACGGTTGTACTCGTGCTTCAATCTAAGTTTTGAGTGAAAAGTTACAACATTTACATGTTGTAATTTCCACTCTTTTACTACTACATAAATATCTTTATTAATTTCTTAGAAATTTTCTTGCCCAATTCAAAATTTTGGGTTGATAGATGTCTTCTACTTCTCAATACATTTCCAGTGACTATTTGTTTTCTCAAATCTGAGCTCTAAAATGAAATTTATGGCCCAGAGAAGTTTAGGTTGTTTTACCCAATTTACCCATGTATGCTACAAGTGTCTTCTTTCATTCCCAACACATTTTTACATGCCCAGATCCCAAATTTGACTCCATGGTTATTTTCTATAGATCATAATCTTTCCATCGACTGCTCCTGTGTCCGAAATGGAATTTTGAGTAAGGAGTTATTCCTTCTAGAAGTAAACTTATGCTAAAATTTTACCCTTACTGTTTTGGCTATAACGTTCTCATACAAGCTCTGTTTTGCGAACAATTTAGCTCATTGGATAGTTCTCTCTGAACTATTTTATTTGTGTTATAGAGACATAGTGTACCTAGTGGGTTTAGATTGGCTAAAAACATCGTTTAGGGCCTTAAAATCACCATGCAAGTTAATGACCTTCAAAAACCACAAAAAATCACATAAAATTGATTGTTTTACTATGTTAACAACACTTAAATATGAGTCGTTGATCTCAAAACTGGGTGTAATTTGAGTTTTTTATTTGAACTCCATCAATGATCGTTCGATCGTCTCTTTTATTTGAACACGCACAACACATTGCTAAACTGACCGACTCGACCGTCGTCCATCGACCCAACTCCATGACGATTGATTTACACACCCTCCAAACCAGTCGACCGGATCGTTGGCCGTCGACCATTTCTCTTGGAAAACACTCACAAAACATCACTAAAATGATCGAACTGACCATTAGTCATCCCCGTTGAGCGTCTAAATCACTTCCTCAATTTGACCGACCCAACCATCGGCCATCAACCACTTTTGGGATGATGTGGCAATTGATGACATGGCATGACACGTAGATGTTGTCGTGGCATGAAACACCATCATGAGGTTTCATATTAATTGATGTGGAATAAAACATGGATGTTAACTTGGCATGACACATGGATGTTGACGTGGCATGACACGTCATCATCCTCTTTTCTCTATCGACCATCAACCTATTTTCTTGGACAACCCAAAAACCTTGTCAAATTCGGCCAATTCCTGACCATAGGCCCATTGGCCATCGACGATTTATCTTTTTTGATTCAAAACACTTCACCAAATAGATCGACACCCAACTGGTGGCCCATCAGTCATTGGCGTTTTCCATTGGTGACCAAAAACACTTCGCCAAATATGGTCGATGCCCGACCATCGACCCATTGACCATCAACGATTTTTGTTGGTGATTAAAAATCCTTTGTTAGATTCGTCCAATGCTTGACCATCGACTATCATTCGTTAGAGATATCTTCTAGTCTAACCAAACTCTTTACCATTTCAAGCGACCTGACCATCGGTTATCGGCGACTTCTCTTAGCAAGTTTCTACACTTAGAAATTTTAGACCAAAATTATTGACGAATCTAGATCATCGATCTTCAAGCCAAAAAGATCTTGAATGTCGATTCTACTCCGACCTCTCAACAATCGAAATCAATACAGACCGTCGATCTACTCCACTTCAAAAACCTATGAAATTGAATCTTGGTCGTTGATCTACTCAACCTTTCAAACGACTAAAACCTTATGAATTTTTAAATTTATCACGATGAATCTCCACCGTCGATCTCGAGTTCAAAAGTGATCTCGACGATTGATTCTCCAAACTACCTGCAACTACCCATCAACCATTAAAACTCGAAATTCAACCATTCCAAGTCAAATTCAACTCTACAAATTTGCATATTGGATCCATTAAAACTCGTAAACAATTATGGGTCACTTAAACTCGAATCTTGCTCACGAATTTGGGGATTTATCTCTGATTTTTCACCATTTTCCCCAAATTCGTCACAATGAAAACTACAAAAATGAATTTGTCAAATTCGCACTAGTTCGATTCCATCCAAGCCCGATGTTTGAACCAAACGCTCTGATACCATAATGTAACACCCCCCATCTTAATCGAGGGACATTACGATGCAGAAAACTCATAAAAACTAAATTCTGCTAGCTAATTAAATTTCTTGTAAAATAGACATGAAATGAAACTAACAGTTCATTTCTACAACATATAAACCATTCTCAATCACGGAGTTAATGCACAACAAATAAACTCATGAAATGACACAACAACAAGAAAGAACACTTATCTTTTAATTTTATTGTGAAACCAGCTGCTTGGGATGGATGTTCCACCCAACCATAGACTTGTTGTTCAAAATCTCAACAACAAATCAACCCCAAGCTAAGGCTAGCAATCCACAAAAGAGGGTGGTCTCTCACTGTCCACTCACAACTCATAAACTCACAACTCACATGGGTAATTTCCCCTTGGACCCTTCTTGGCCATTCTCCTAGACCCTCCCCTCTCTTGTGGATTAATTCATCCCCCATCTCTTTCCATGTCCCCTTAGAAGCTGACATCACATCTTATTATTAAAACATTGAAATACAATTTTCATATTACATCGCTTGTCGTAGACACATATTATATCTACATTAAGCATTAATTAAAATAGGGATTATAGTGGGGATGTTACATCTTTGTAAAAGAAGAGAGTGAAATTTGAATGGGCTTCCAAGTGTGAAGAAATCTTTCGGCAATTGAAAGACATTTTGACAAGTGCATCTGTCTTGAAGATTGCAGATCCGGATGAAGATTTTGTGGTGTGCATTGATGCGTGCAAAGAAGGGCTCGATGGAGTCCTCACTCAAAAGGATCATGTGGTATGCTACAAGTCCCGAAAATTAAAAACGCATGAGAGGAATTATGCTACACATGGAATTAGAAGTCATTTTTCATGCGCTAAAAATGTGGAGACATTACCTCATGGGGAGAAGATTTGAACTAAGGACAAACCACTGTGGTTTGAGACATTTGTTTGAGCAACCAACATAAATTCTAGAGAAACTAGATGGTCGAATTTCTGAGTGAATATGACTTTGAAATTAAACATATTAAAGGAAAAGAAGATCAAGTGGTTGATGCACTCGGTAGAAGAGCACATGAGATGCATATGGAAGCCATCAACATGTACAACACATATTTAAAGGATATAATTTTAAACGCTGCAAATTCAAATCAACAATATTTACAAATAAAAGAAACATTACAACATGACAAATTACAACATAAATTTAAATATTATGAACTACAAGAGGATGGAATACTCATGTACAGAGGGAAAATATATGTGTCAAATTTCGGTGAACTGAAAAATATAGTATTGAAAGAAATTCACAATGTGTCATATGTTGGGTACCCAGGATATCAAAAAACAATTGCAGCTATAAGAAACCAATACTTTTGACCAAGAATGAAGAAAGAAGTGGTTGATTACATAGCCAGATGTCTGGAGTGTCAAAAGGTAAAGGCTTAACATAGGCATCTAGTGGGGCTATTACATCCATTTCCCATTCCTGAATAGAAATGGGAAGTGGTTAATATTGATTTTATTACAAAGCTATCTGAATAGTAAGGAAACACAATTCCATCATGGTGGTGGTGGACAAATTGAGTAAGGAAACACATTTTATTCTAGTAAAGACCACACACAAGGCAACAAACATTGCAGAGATCTACATGAAAGAAGTTTTCAGGCTACATGGAGTGCCTAAGGTAATAGTTTCAGACAAAGATCTAAAATTCACATCCTTTTTTTGGAAATGATTCTTCAAAGACTTTGGGACAAATTTAAATCTCAGTACATCCTATCACCCAGAGTCAGATCAACAAAAAGAGAGAACCAATAGAATCATCGAAGACATGCTCAGAATGTATATGATGGATCATCTATCAAAGTGAGAAGATTATATCCACTTAGTGGAATTTGCTCACAATAATGGGTATCAAGCCTCATTAAAAATGTGCCCATTTGAAGCTTGCATGGAAGAAAGTGGAAGTGTAACACACCAATGAGATGGGATAACCCATCAGATAGAGTTGTCATTGGGCCAGATTTGTTGAAGGAAATAGAAGAGCAAATGACAAGGATCGGGAAAAATTTAAAGGCTTCCCAAGACATGCAGAGAAGTTATGAAGACCAGAATAAAGTGTTTAGAGATTTGAAAGTGGGTGGCCATGATTTTCTAAAAGTGAAAATGAAAAGAAGTTTGCTAAGATTGGGTTACTGCCCAAAGTTGGCAACAATATATTGTGCGTCTTTTGAGATCTTAGAAAAATAGGGCCAGTTGCATACATGCTAGTATTGTCTACATCCATGGCAGTGCATAATGCATTTCATGTATCACTATTAAAGAAATATGTACCTGACCCTAACCACATAATTGATTGGACTGTGATCTAGGTGGAACACGAAGGAGATTTCTGGGTGGAATTAGTATGCATCCTAGACTAGAAAGTCAAATTTCTTAGGAACAAAGAAATTGGCTTGGTAAAGTTCCAACGGACCTACTACGGTCTTGAAGATGCAACGTGGGAGCACGCAGAAACTATGAGAGAAGAATATCAACAATTTTTTGTCAATTTTGAAGAAAATAGAAACTAAAAATGCAAGACTCCATCTTTCGACAACTAGAGTTCCATAATCACATCTCAGAATTATTGGTCATGTGCATTGATATCCCCTAATAAAAGAATGGTGCAACCAGATGGAATGAGGACAGTGAAGGGGGGACATCCCTTGGGCCAACGGGTTGAGAAGGATGAGAGATTATGAATGGAACTGTTGTTCGAGTTACAAAATTGCATTTTTTTTTTCCTAAATATTGTGATGTAAATTTATATATGTATTTTGGCATGGTGTTGTGAATTGATGATGGTGCACTATTGTAGGGAAGGGGGAATGTAACATCCCCATTATAATCCTTAGTTTAATGAATGCATAATGTAGATATGAATGTGGTTATGACCAAACAATGTAATATGCAAATCGTATTTTTGAATTTTAGTAAATAAAATGTGATGCCAGTGTAATGTCCCCATTTTGGGACATTATAACTTTATAGAGTGCTATGCCTACCAGAGTAGCCAGATAGGGGTGACAGAGAGTTTGGGAGATATTGAGGGGTTTTATTGGGCCCGACTTGCATCGTTCATCATCAGGATCCATTCCGCACAGCTTGGTTTTGGTTTCGTTGCATTCCGACGATTTCCATAATTTTGAGTTATTATGGGTCATATCTTAATT
>SNQJ01S0206148.1:0-16400 GCA_010110895.2 Picea sitchensis | reverse complement strand
AGAAGGAACCACAGTTCCCTTTCTTCATTGTGCTTTGGATTTCATCAATAGACCAGCTCAAAACATTGGTGATATTGGTCTTGTTGTCTTTGTTATTTATTTTTCATATGCTCATAGTTTTAGTTTGTTTTAATTTATTTCTTATTTATAGTTTTGTTGTTTCTCTTTCTAACCCTTTCCTCTACAGCTGTCATGCCTAGCAAGACCCAACTGGGCATGTAAGCACCCTTCATTTGCTCACCAAGCGACGAATTGGGTGCAAACACAGATCTTTGCAGAAGAGGCGTGAAAGGCATAACCATGGAACAATACCAACTACCAAATTAGATTGTGGTTGGATTGATGAGTCGTCATGGGCGCATCTGACCATATGTTTGAAGAGTTCCTAACTTCGTGTTTTGTCCGCTGTATGGATGTACAATGCTCCTCTTAATTATTGATTTCTTTGCAATGGTGGACCACAAGATTGATCGACCCAACTTGATAATTGACTAACACTTGACTGGGATATTGGACGACTAGGATTCAACCCGACTTGACAGTTGACTAGAGGTTTTTTTGACTGTGTATTTGTCGACTACGTTTGGACTCCCTATTATTTGTCGACTACTGATTCGACGAAGATCTATTGATGATGCTTTGATCCCTTAGTTTTGTTTCAGGGGAAGAGTAATTGAAGTTGATCATGTGTAAACCCAACTGATGTGCTTGGATTTGTTGAGACCAAGCAAACCATGTTCAACTATGTTGTTGGGAGTTGCACTTCTACTTATTGTACATGATACAAAGAATGTTGGATTGTTGGATATTGATTATATTGGTGAGTTCTTGTCTAGTCAACTGATCAAATGGTTGGTGTTGTCTTGTTGTCTAGTTGACTGACCGACTGGGATTGTGTTTGGCAACAGATTTTGCAACCAGTTTGCAATGGATGACTTCTATTTTTGCCTTGATCCGTGTTGATGGTGATCAGACTTCCTCAGGAGTGTTGTTGTACCATCTTGTGATAATCTTTTGCAGTCAAAACAAATTTAGGGGGGAATGTTGCAAAATTTGTTTTCCTCCAAACCGAGTTTACGGGGGGGTGTTGAAAAATGCGGTTCCATCGTAAACCTCACCTTGTCGATTTTGTGGGCCGATCAAGTCTTTGGGTCGACGACCAACTAAAATGGTGGTTGACCATGTTCACTTAAGGATCCTAAATCCACGTTTCATGGACAGGTGCAACTAACTTCATCTGAGCTTATTGTTTTGGTCCATGACCAAAACCTATTTATAGACGATCCTTGTGATCAGTCTACAATCTCATCTCAAATTATTAGCTCATCGTAGTTCTACTCTCGCTCTTAGTAAACGACTTGTTCTTCAGTGAAATGGTGTATTTCGACACCGCCGCTGCCTCTCAATTTTTTTCTTCTCTACGTTCATTCCCTGTTCCAACATCATACTCTTCAAAAGAAAATGAATCATAAGAAGAAGATCCTCATACTCTAGTATTGAGGAGGTTGGTTTGGGAAAGAAGGAAACCAAAAAGGTATACTCCACCTAATTTCCGTTCAAATTTTACTTTGTTTATTACTGATGATGATCCTAGAACTGTTAGGGAGGTAGTCGATTCATAGGATGGAAAAATCTGGAAAAAGGCCATCATGGAAGAAATGGAAGTATTGCACAAGAATGAGGCTTGGGATCTAGTGGAATCGTCCACTGGAAAAAATCTCATTGGAAACAAATGGGTGTTTAAGAAGAAGTTGAATGCAAAAGGAAAAGTGGAGAAATACAAACCTCGGTTGGTACCAAAAGGTTATTCCCAGGTAGAGGGAATTGACTTTGGTGAAATTTTTTCTCCTATTTCCAATTTAACTTCTATTAGATTTCTTTTATCTGTTGTTGCTGCATTTGATTTTGAAGTAGAACAGATGGATGTGAAGACAACATTCCTACATGGGGATATGGAAGAAGAAATCTATATGAAGTAGCCAAAAGGATTTTCTGTGAAGGGATAGAAAGAGCTAGTATGCAGGCTGAAAAAAGTCCCTGTATGGGTTAAATAAATCACCAAGGATGTGGTATAAAAATTTTGATACTTATATGTTGGAACTTGGATTAAGAAGGATCAAATTTGATCATTGTGTGTATTTCAAATTAATCCGTGATCATCTCATTTATTTGGTCTTGTATGTGGATGATATGTTGTTAATAGAAAACGATAAGGGGATTATCGAGGATGTGAAAACTCAGTTGTCCTCTAAATTTGATATGAAGGATCTTGGTGTTGCAAATTTCAATTTGGGTATGGAAATTAAAAGAGATTGGGCAAACAAGAAACTCTAGTTAAATCAAAGGAAATATGTCAAGACAATATTGCATAGGTTTAATATGCAGGAATGCGAATCGGTTAGGGTCCCTATTCCTATAGGTGTAAAGTTATTTGTGGATCAGTGTCCCACTACATAGGAAGAGGAAGAGGAAAGGTCCAATGTTTCGTATGCTAGTGCGATTGGTAGTTTGATATATGCAATGGTATGTACTAGACTAGACATTGCACATGTAGTGGGAGTTTTGAGTAGGTATATGTCAAAACTAGACAAGGAGCATTGGACAACAGTAAAGAGGGTTTTCAGGTATTTGCATGGCACTACTAGTTATGGATTGTGCTACCAAGGAAGACCAGGATTGGACAGAGTGTTGGACATACATGGCTTTGTTGATGCAAATTGGGGTGGAGATCTAGATCACAGAAGATCTATAAGAGGGTATGTGTTTAACCTATTTGGAGGAGCAATTAGTTGGATGAGAAAACGATAGTCTGTAGTGGCACTCTCAACTACAAAAGTTGAATACATGGTAGACACTCATGCAAGCAAGGAAATAATATGGTTACAAAGATTGTGTTCAAGTATTGGGATGGTACAACAAATTGTCAGGATAGATTGTGACAATCAAAATGCAATCTTCTTGGTGAAGAACCAAAGCTTATCTTTCAAAGACAAAGCATATTGATGTTCAATATCACTTTGTGAGAGACACGGCTGAAGAAAATAAGGTGTTCTTGATGAAGGTGGACACTTTGAAGAATGTCACAGCTTCATTAACAAAATTTGTGAGCACTGAGAAGTTCTCTCGGTGTAGAGGATCTATGGGCATTGTTGCCTTAGATTGTTGACTATGTAACCTTGTAACCCCTTGTATGCAAAGAAATCAACAAGTGGGGGAATGTTAGGTATGTGTTATATTCTTTGCATGACTAGACCCATTGTCCGCATTGCAATAGGCACTATCCCCCCCTATCCGAAAGGTTCAGGGGCAACGCCCCCGAAAAAAATAGTTTGGCATTTTTTGCGTCCGTTTTTATTGGTTTTTTGGCACATGGTTCTCACCAATGGTTTTCTAATTCCAGTTTAGGAATTAGGGTTGCTGACTAATCCGGGTCAATGGATTAGGAGTTTTGGATGCCGCGAGATTCGATATATGTATTGTGTTGGAAACAATGAAGAGATGATGAATACAATATTAAAGGTGCGATTCTAAATATGTTGTTGGTTTTCTCGGTTTGAGTTTATGAGGTAAAATCTACGTGTAATGTGTGTGTGCATGCCACTATATCTTTTTTGTTTTTATTAAGAATTTGTGTGCAATAATTAATTGTACAAGGTTAAAATCTACAGGATTTAGTCCTATCTGGACTTGGCCACCTTTGCCAACTTGCCATACTAGCTAATTTCCCACCAAATGGAATGCAAAGATTAACACTTTCCACATCATTGAAACATTTCGTGCTCACTTTATAGTTTTTTGACCCATTCCTCCATTTTATATGGTGCAATGTATTTGGATTTAATTCCCTGAACCCATATACTCGATTCTTGAATTAGCATCCACACAATTTTTGCTCCCAATGCTTTTGAGAAGAGGAATGTGTTTTTTAAACCACATCCTCCATTTGCTTTTGGAATGGCTAGTTTATTCCACGAGGCTAGATCAAAACCTCCTTTCTCATTGTCCCCCAAACAAATGTATCTATAACATAGCTTCCTAATGACTTCCATAACCCCTTTTGGGATCCAACCATAGACATCCAAAAAACAAGTATTGCCTCCAACACAATTTTTACGAGTACCAGACGTCCTCTTTGGGAGATCCACCTATTACACCATGTGTTTTATCCTCTTTTCTACTTTTGCTATTAGCCATTGCTAATCTCTTTTTTTATACATCTTTGGCTTGAAATGGAAACCCAAGTTCTTTAGTCCCATGTCCAGGTATGTACATTCGAAAGGAAGAATTTGTGAAATATAATTCCTTTCCTGCTGATAAATACCCCATAGTGAGAGGGTTGATTTCTCTACATTTATTTTCTCATTCTAGTTGCCTTGTAGAAAAAATCCATTATGACCTTAAACTGCTCTACAACCCTTCTTGATTCCTCACATAAAATTAGGATGCCATTGACAAAAGGAAGATGTGTAATGTTACAGGATTGACCAATAATAACCCCTTTAAAACTATCACTATCTAAAGCCTCCTTTAACAACTCACTCAATCCTTCAACAACCAAGAGGAAAAGGAGAGAGGATAAAGGGCATCCCTATCTTAAACCTATTCCCGACTTGAAGAAGCGTGACGTCACTCCATTAATCATTGCAACAAAAATAGATACATGTTATACACTTCATTACCAAAACTACAAATTGGTAACAAAATCCTACATAAATAAAAATAAGCCTAAAATAAAGCTAACTTACCTTATCATATGCTTTGGAAAAGTCCACTTTTACCACCATCTACTTTTGATTCCTATTGTTGATTAAATAGATTCCTTAATACACAATCCCTATAACCTCATGAATCTGTCTTCCTTCCCAAAACCCCCCCCAAAGTGCAAATCCACATATTTCTTCTTTACAAATTATATATTCTCATATTTACAATTAAACTAAATACAAACCTTAAATAACGTTGAGAGAGTAAAAACCGTACTCACAAATTTTCAACTATAATAATTTAATTTAAATATTAAAGATAAACTATATTAATTATAATCATAGACGGTATAAAACCCTAGTTATATAATTTTTTAAAGGCCTTGGACCCTCCTTTAAGTTTAGTTGACGTTGTAAACATTCTTTTTCTTTAGGTTGCTTTATCTTTCCCACACACTAAACTAAATGATGTCCAAAGCGTTAAGCTTGGTATAAACCTTCACTGGGCCCTTTTCTTTTTTTCGCGTGATGGACCACTCATTCCCGTCCATACACAAATTTTGTCTTTACCTTCACTCGTACAACACAAATCATTGAAAGGGATCATGCTGATCTAGTTTGACAATGATGTACAACAAACAACCATACCAACTATACAACTTTTCTTAAAAATTATAAAACTTGCCCCACTCAAATATCAAATTTTCTCATCGAAACTATACTCATTCCATTGATATTTTATTTGCTTAGCTTGTACTTAATATCACATCTTAGGCAAATCAACCAATAAGTGAAAATTAAGAAATTATTGCCCAAACCCTTAAACCCTAGTACTTGACCAACAAGCTAGGAATGGTAGTTTCACGTCCGAATCCCACTAAATCCGCTTATTGGAGGAATAAAAATGTGGGGAGTGTATAAATATCATATGATCTTTTCAAACAAGACACCTCATACAAGGATATGTGTATATGATAAAAGCTATCCAAATTGCCTTTTTTTTTAATATTTTCAAGGAGTAAATTCGAAAGGAATGTGGATGTTTAACATAGTTTCGTGAGTTAAATTCGAAAGGAATTTGGATATTTAACATAGTTTCGTGGGTTAAAGTTACAAGGATAGACATCTTTCATGGTATTTTGAGGGTTTATGAATCAACTCAAAATCATTAAACTTGTTTTTAATAAAATCATTAAACTTGTTTTTAATATTTTTTTTTTGGTAAATGGGTAAATTATTGATCTTAATTACGAAACTTAATCTCAAGGAGATTAAGAGAGTAAACTCGTGACCTTCTTAATTTTAGGGGGAGATCTTTTGTTTGACTCATGACCATTTAAGTTAACGGAGTGATCAATGAGTATCAATAATGTCGCTTTTGATTTGTTGATGACTTAGTTGTTTAGATGATATAGAGATAAACAACAATGATGGAAGGTCTTATCAATATGCTCCATTAGTGATTGATTATATATCGAAAATAATTTGTCCATCTTACCTTATATCCTTCGAAGAAGAACACATGTAAACCAAAATAAAAAATCCATGATTAAGAGTGAGCACAAATTTGAATTGTGTTTATTTTCTTTGTCTTGAGAGGAGTCCATTGTCATTGTCATTGTCTTTGTCTTGAGAGGTATCAATGAGTGGAGGTATCTCTCAATCATGATCTTTTGGTTTTTGGTTTTCTTTTCTATTTTGTGGAGATAATTTACTATTTGGAATATTTAGTTTAATTTTTATTTTTTATATCTTTTTTTTTTCTAGGTAGTAAAAATAATCATAACTTAGTTGTGAACTAAGTAGTGAATATAACTATTATCCACAAATATGAATTGATTCATCAAAATTATTCAAAGAAACCATGCCACCTCAAATAACCACTTGGTAATGTGTAAGAGTATCAATTTTCACTTATACTAAATACATTTAGATTTTGAGTTTTTAACCCATTTCTAAAACCAAAAAACTATATAAACATAGAATAGATAATATATAAAAATAATTCATCACTAAAACTACCTTGAATAAAATCAGATATTTTTTAATCACATCTAACCTTACATCAAATTTTTATATTTTTTTAATATTACTTTTTTTTTAATTATAATTTAATTTAAAATCACTCACTAATCTAAATTAACGGATGAAACCTCTCAAACAAAAGACGACCTTTCACGAGTGCACATAGAATTTAACATAAATATTATTATTAAATTAAATTAGCGTTTAGCGCTATCGACCATAACATTACTATATTGACATTTTAAAATGTAATACTTATCTGAATTTATCGTAAAAAACATAATATTGGCATTTTGAAATATTTGACGTGTCGGCAAAGTGCCAGACGTCCATTAGTCGACAACCCACTAACGGCGATCGACGGTGTAAAGCGTGACATGGACGGCGGCGTCGGCGTCACAGTTGGGAGAGCTGTCGGGTCCATGCGGCCCACGGGGACCCTAAACCACCTTTGAAACCCTTGCGCGTTCGGCATTAGTTTCATTATTCCGGTACAGGTGCGCAGATTTTCCAGATCAGCTTCAGATCTACTGGGAAACACATATAAGGTATCGTCAGGGACTGGATTGAATGATTTCTGTGTGCAATTGTTGAATTCCGCCCTGGCCATTTTCCATTTGTTGGAGCTTTAAAATAATTATTCTCTGGTGCGCTTTCTGATGAAAATGACAAATTCTGTTTTCTATTTTCGGTTTCTCATAAAAATGTTGAATTCCGTCTTCTATTTTCGGTTTCTGATGCAAACGATGAATTCTTTGTTATATTTTTTTGATGTTATTTGAGTCGTAAAGTTATTTCGCGGTGTAATTCTTTTACAGACGCTCGGTGAAGAAACTGAGCTTCTGATCAAAATGATAAATTCCGTGTTCTGCTTTTTAATAGAATTTGAGTCGCTAATGTTATTTCGCCATGTTTTCTGTTGCAGACTCCCGGAAAAACATTCCGTGTAGAAATTGAGCTTTGTTTATCGGCGAGTCGCTTCTTAAATATCGTTGTACCAGGTATTTTTGGGTCAAGTGCTGTTATAGTCTGTTTTCTTTTGCGTTTAGTTCAAATTTCGGGGAAAATTGGCGATTCTTCGTTGATTTTCGGTCAGCCTCTTTTTTTCATATTTTCTGGTGAATTATTAAGGTTGATTGAACATTTCTTCTTCATTTAGCCGTTTTCGCATCACATCATAGTCTTTTCTGCTAATTTCTCTTTGGGTAAATAACTGTTTTTTTGTTTTCCCTGTAACGCCTTTGTTTGATTGATCTGTGGCAAAACTCTGCTGCATTAATCTTCGGGTAAATAACTGTTTTTTTGTTTTCCCTGTAACGCCTTTGTTTGATTGATTTGTGGCAAAACTCTGCTGCATTAATGCACTACAAACACCTAACTCGGGGAGAGAGATTTGAACCTTGCACCTCTCCCATGAGAGAACAAATACATTGCCAATTGGTCACGGCTTAATCCCCGAATTAAATTGCTGCTTTATTTTCATGTGTTTGGCAAATTTTGTCCTAAATTTCAAGTGATGATATATGCAGAAGCAGTGTTTTTTTCTTACCGTTCTTGTGGTCATGATCTCTTCCATCTTTTTATCTGTATGGACTACTATTTACTATAATTATTACTATTAGAATCTATTAGCTTAAGCATTTGTTTTTAACATGCGGCAAAACCCATGAGAGATCAACCAGGTCGTTGAAAGCACGGCGATGCTACAGCCCCCACCAGGGTTCGATTTCTCCAAAAAGTGGCCAGTGCGCTCCTGCAGGGGGGTTATTGATGAGTGTTTTAGTTGTCATGGCCATTAAGTAAGGCTGGATGGTCACATGTCTCACAAAGTGGTAAAACGTTGTCCCACCTCTTGATTGGTGGTGGATACTCGACACTTCAATGCACTAAGGAATCATCTTCAATACCAACATGTGGCAAAAACATTCGCTCTCAATTGTTTGATATCATTTTTTTATTGGATGGAAAACTACCAGGTAATAGTTACAATTTAAGCTGTTACTAGTGAACTAGGACAGCATTCAACAGCTTTTCTTATTTGTCCAAATTTTCAGATAACTGGTCAAAACTAAGATATTTTTTTTGGAACAGAAAGTTGTTTGTTCGTATAATTGTCTGAAAGATTAAATTTAGAAAGCAGTTATTATGAAGGTCGAACTAGCTGGCTTTCGGCTTTGATGAAAGTGATTCACTATTTTGTGCCAAAGGGTTTGAGCTTCTTGTTCTTTCTCTTAACTTGTTTTCTTCTCAACTGAATCTTCCAAGTATGTTACTAGCATGTAGTATGTACCTTCTCAGAAGACTAGCTTACAGTCATATTCATGAATATCTTGAAGCTATAAGCTATTTCAACAATATCTAAACATCTAGGTCACTAAGATCAACTACTTGCCTTTGAGGAATAATAAAGATAGCATTTAATTGCAGGTAAAATTCAGCTGTTAGAATTTCAATAGCAATTAAAACACGTGCCTGGATATTTTGTTGTAAAGCATAACCATTCCTGGGGTCATTCTACTCCCCCCAGTCCCCTTGAACAGATGATCTCTTATGGATCGCTTATAGCCGTGCCATTATGTTCCTTTGGAAGGATCTGAAGTACATTATTGTGACCTTTTTATTAATAAGTTTTCACTATTTCCATTGACACAGGTATCGGTAATGCTTTACTAAAATGTGAGACCCGAAGCTTACTGGTTTTCTATTTCAGAAGTGTGGTCTTGGAGTTGAAGGATATTGTCTTGCTTTTTATTATTCCACCTTCCAATGTTTTCTGTGCATTTTTTGAACCTTTGAAATATCCTTCCTAAGAGATGAGCCTTATTTTCATTATTTTTTTTTAGGTTTCCTTTCTTAGGCTTCATTCGATTGGTTTAGTTATTATTTTTAGTCCTATTCACTTTGTAACTGCATGCAGGATTAACATGTTAGAATCTTCCTCCTATTAACACATGCAAATGAGATAAATGCTATTGTGACATGATATATTACACTGATTGAAATTATTAGTTGTTTTGAAAATGTACAAGATGCAAGTTAACTGAGCTGGCGAGTGGGAAAATCAAGAATAGCAAATAGTTTTGGAAAGCAAACGTGGAAACATTAAAATTACTAGTTTACCAAGCTAAAAGATATTTGAAGGAAGTTAATGTCAAAGAAGTCATTGTAATTGTGGACTGATACTTTATAACTAAACTTTTCTGACTAAGTAGATCAATATTTTTAGAGGGGATTTATGTTTCACAATTGAGACAAAATACTACAAAATCCCAAAAGCTTTTTCAAAATTTGTTGTTAGTTTATCTACATGCCTAAATTACTGAAGAACGTAGAGGCTATCCTTACTCTCAAGCAAAGTTATCCTGTTCTTAAGGGAGCTCCTCCCCTGTACAATCATCTAGACTCGAGAATACAATACCCATGTATTCTTGAGCCAAGTTAGTGTTTTGCTGACTTTTGAAACTTGAAAGTGTATTGGGTCTTACTACCTTGCTCCATCTCTGGTCCATATAAAAAATTGTAAGGGACAGAGTAGGGCTTGTTAGAATGAGTAAATTGATGATACAACTTGACACTGCCAACCTCAGTGCTCATTAGCTTGCTTTCATTTGAGGAGTGATTCAAACTTCCCTCTATGAAATGTTTTTGTCTAGAAATGACAACTAGACTAAGCAACAACGTATGGTAGGCCCAAAAACTTGTGGAGCAATTATGGCATATAGAGTTCCACCTCAAATTCTTAGACGTGTTAAACCTGACAACATTATACCAATTGTGATGTTTTTCAAAGCTGTCCAACTACATTATGCCTAGGAGAACTCGAAGCATGCTTGAAAAGGTGGTATGCTTTAGGTGTCCAGAACTTTTTGTCACTTTCCTCCATTTCCTAAACAATCCTCTAAAACGTTTCAAATCTGCCATTTCAATCAATGCTGAATAAGTAAAAAACAATCTACATACACAACAAAAGTGTTGTACTTCATTTTGAATTTTGAATGATCTTATAGTTTTCTATCAACAAAGATAACAACTTCACTAAGGTTACAAACTAAACAGCCTTCTAACTTGTATAGAGTAGGAGTTGCAAACAGAGATTTTAATTTCTAATATTTTGTTCATGTCACTTAGAAGTTAGTAGACATGGCATCACCTTTGTGTATTAGTGTCTGTATGAGGCTGTACTATGCATTGAGTAGGAAAACCATAGCCTATTAAAGAAGGCATGAATAAATAATAGGGACTGCAATGAGACTTACAAGTATTGTTTTCTTTTCAGTCCTTCAAAGTAGCCAAATAAAAACAATTCATGAAGCTATTTGCTTAGGAGCTGTAATAAAACGATGGAGATCTCTTTCCCTTCTAATTCCGAGTCAATATTAATAGCCGCAAGAGACCTAGTGATGAAAATTTGTCTAATTGTGTTGCAGGCACACCTCACATTCAGCCACAAAACTGTTGATCATCCTCTATTCCTTTCCAATAAAAAATATTATTCACCTCTTTTAGAAGTTTTGAAGGATCCTATAGCATTCTTGAAACTGTTTTTTTATGTCATTCCTTCACTAAACTCACTAGTTACATGGTCTGCAGTTTGTGGAAAATCAACAGTGATATTTGTCATGTTGTTTTTCATTGTGATGTTTACCTACTAGGTGACAATATGTGTGGCAAAAACTAAAACTTCACGCATTATCTTTACAGTGAAAAGATTTTATTTTTTAAAAGTTTATAGGAGATATCTTTAATATCCAAATGTTTGCATGTCAATGTATTTGCATGTCAATGTATTTGCATATTGAAATAGACGAGTTTGTAGACTATAGGGTCTTGAAGAAGAACATGATTTGGGATTCATTGCTGAGCCTGATCTTCTTTTCTTTTTGACTTTTGCAGGAGCCAATTAGAGTGTAAAATCTGGTTTCTAAAATATCAATTTTAAATGGAAAGTATGGAGAAAGGTAACCTTAATGGCTTGTTGGAAATATTCAAACCTGAAGTGTCCTCTTCCTTTTATACACTTCTTTTTGTTGCTTGATGAGGAAAGTTGCAATTCACTTTCTTTGTACATGGTTGTCACTAAACTTGAACCATCATATTTGTCTATTATTGATGGACTGATTGGATTAGACAAACAAAGTTCACTTTGGTCATTATGTATTGAATGGAAGCAAAAGCTTCTCTCTGTTTTAACATCAGTTATAAAGTTATGCATCTTGGATCAGGGGAAGAGACAATGCGCCTAATTAATTAGTTTTTCTTATATGAATGAATACTTCACAATCAGGGCACGCTTGGTTATAACTTTGTAGTTTTGACTTGAAACTTTGCTATCAGTGGTCACTTCTTTAGTGCCTTTAGGGTTGTATTTAGTTGTTTTTTCCTTTCTTTCTATAGTGCTTATTTTTTGTTATTTGGATGACATTCATTTTCCATTGGGTTTAGTAATGTTAACAACTAGTTTGGTCATAGTATGTGGTTATTATGATGTTACCTAAGTACAGTTAGGGAGTGAGTGCATTGCACTTTGGGTTTAGCACATGTACAGTTGTACTTCTAGTAGATTACAAGGGTCATATGTGTCTACTGCTTTTTTATAGAATATCTTTTTTTTTTTTGTAAGTGAGTATAGGTTCCTGTATTACTAAAAGAGATTATGATACAAAAAGTGGGACTCCCTGGTCTGCCCAAAAGGAAACCAGACCAGGGGTTTCGGAGTTGCGTTTTCTGGGATAGCAGAGGGGTATGGCTGGACCGCCACCTTGGGAAACCGGCCCAGTCCTACCATATCCAGTTTTGCAAAGCTAAACAAAGTCATATCTGTAAAAAGACACAAAACATAAATTGGGGCTGATCCTTTGCTGAGCAACTTAACTTGACCAATGGCTGAACAGGCGCTAGTCCAGGATGATGATGTGTTTCTTTCCTTCATCCTCCCTGTCCTTGTTCTCTTCCTTCTGGATCACCATACGAGTCTTTCTGATACGGGCTTGTGCTCCATTCCCGTCCGCTGGCGTGATGTCCACGTGATGGACATATCGCAAGTATAGGTGGAATTGGGCTGCCACTCGCTCCATCTTCTCCTTCTGGTTCCTCTGGTCCTCGGCTAGCCGTTTTGTACTGGCTTCATTTTTATGGAATATCAAAACAACATGCTGTTATCCTTTTGGCCTTGCCTCTTTCAAGTGTTTGGATTTTATCTTTATACTTCTATATTGTAGTTCTGTTTATGAATGTTATAATAATGATATAATGGTCATATTAGCACTTAGGAATTTTATTACTGTTGTGTACTTTTCTTATCATGACACTCTAATAAAGTAATGCAATAATGTCCGAGTCGAGTTATTGCAGTGAGAGAAGTGAGATGCACTCTCTACAGCCCAGCATGGTTGAGGTGTGTAAAATAATGTAACACTGATAAATTAAAATGAAAGAAAAATCGAGGTCCATAAGGCAAATGAAAAAAAGGACTTTAATTATAAAAGCACAATATAATAATAAAATAAACCAAAGTAGGTTCATCTTAACCCCTCATTGTTTAAGCACTGAGAGGTATACGCCTCAGTGTTTTTATGCCTCTTGGTGCTTAATAGATCCAGGGTTAAGATGGATCTATGCTGGTTAAATAAGGAGTTACAAAAGGGGAGTTATGTAACAAACTCATTGTACGTCTCCCATCTCATAAATATAACAATGTAATAATGTAATAACCCTAGGGTTTCTAGGGACTTAAGCCAGCTGGAAACGATCTATTTGTGCAATATTCCCCACAGTGTTTAATCATAAACAGAGATCAACAATACACCACCAGTTCACAAATAATGCCAATATTGATTGCACAATAATTATCAGCAGAGAAATTACCACATAGCATCTGATATCCAGCAATAAACAGTGACCAAAACCAATAGAAAACAGTATCCAATCTTGGTAGAAACAGTATCCAAACTCAGAAGAAACCCTCAAAGAGGCTGCTGTCCTAACACAGTGTTATAGTAGCCAATTAAGTGACGCTGTTGTAGCAGCAATTCATACAACTGATAAACCCTAAATCCACTAGACCTGGACTGATTTCTATCACAGAAAATTCAACAGAACCTGAAGTTTATCTACATCGCATTGCTGTCCAGTAGTCTCCTCAGCCAACCGAGTGCAAACACAGCCTCTCCTCCAGTTTGTGCAAGCTGATTAGGTTCGACCCCCTCCTTGCGGTAGCAGGTTATGGTCTGTCCTCCTTACAAGGCTGGAACAGCACAAATCCACACCCGCTGTAGCCTTAGTGGCCCTCGGTTCCCACCTGGGCACCTTCCCCCCAATCGTCTGCAGCACTTCTGGAACTTCGGCCTGTGAACAAGGACGGAAAACCCTCCAAGACACCTCAGCTCAGCAAAGATATTTCAGCCTCCTTCTAGCGCACCTTGTAGCCACCGAATCTTCAAGAGGGATGGTCCTGGTGCAACGAAAACAAGACTGAGCTAGGGTGAGATTGACCCACCGAAATTCAGCAAATACAGGGTTAAACAACCCTCCAATCAAACTGAGGCAGCGCCTCCAAGTCCAACACAGGATTATCATCGAAATCCATGCAATGATCCCCTGCTGCAACAGTAGACAGATCGTTGAGCTAGGGTGAGCCCTAGGCCACACCGAAACTCAACAGAGAAAGGGAGGGTTTACCCACCCTCCAAGGGACTGAGGCAACCGCCTCCAAAAACAGAAGAGAGAACTCCAGAAAAAATCCTTATGTCTTTTCAAATGAGCCTCCATCTCCTTATATAGATCTTGTTTTAACTTGACTTCCTCCTTTGTGGTTTACTTGCTCCTTAAGTTAGGTTGTTTTTCCTTCACTTAAGCCCCAAAGTAAGAGCAAGTCGTTGCTCCATGAAGGCCCTTGGGACCCCTCGGCTCCCCTATCCTTGGGGACTATGGCCTACAAGGAGCCCCCCTAAGCCAATGCATCCCTCCAACGATGGGATCAAAGGGGAGGGGACATGACAAATAAGCATTTAATGCATTGCAATAGTATCCCATCCATGTATATTTATCTCCCCTATTTTGGCTTGCATTATTTTCCTATGTAGTTGTGTGTATTCTCCAACATGGTATCAAAGCCATGGAGATGAAGTATCCAGGGAGGAACAGTGAAGGGATTCGAGGCACTGCAAACAACAGAGAAGGATCTTAGGGACTGAAGTACAAATGAACCAATGTTGGGCAGAAAAGGGCAGGTTGACTGAAGATAAGTGCCTAATTTATTTATTGATAAAATTGTTGCACGAGAGAGAAGTTACAAACTGTGTGCATTTAAGGGTGAGGTGAGCTTGTCTGGGAGAGAAAGACACTCTTTTGGGTGTGAGCCATTGAGGTGACGAATTCTGAAAAGTGTGCACATGAAGAGTGATGCACAATGCATAGCCACAGAGGTCAAACAAACCAGAGATTTGGTGCTGTCAAAGAGCAGACTGTAAGCTGCAGAATCAAGTGTAGACATGGCCCTTTTCTCTGACATTGGATGAGCTGCAGAGAGAGTACGGGGAACAAAATATGCCATGTTAGAGCTGCAACAGAGCTGCAGAAGAGCCACTATAGCTTTAGAAGAGGTGCATACAAACAACCAAGAGGCTGCATTAGGGCTATGAGCCAGGCAGAGGGGTACCAATTGGGCCATAGGAAGGCTGCAATCTGTAGAGTAAGGAGTCAGGACAGACAAGTGTACCCACAAACTCTGCAGATGTGCAAAATTTATGCACAAGAGATTCCGTAACAATGCAAGGTGTGCTCCGTGACAGGCCTAACACATATCCCTAGGCAGTTTGCACATAGCACAAATTTTGAGAAGGATAGAATCAGAGATAGTTGTCATGAACCCTGAAGAACACATGAGTGTGAGCAGATTGGAAACAACAGTAAGACTGATCTGATTTTTTTATTGTCAGAATTTTTGAAGAACTTTCAGTGTTGTCAAAATTCGATTCAGAATTTTTTTAGAATTACGGAGTTTTTCAAAATCAGATTTTGTTGAACTTTGCAGATAGAACTTTGCAAGTTTGGCATAAAGGTACAACAGTAGGGCTGTGAATGACATGTTTGGCTTGACAGCAGTAAGAGTGTGACTGACTGATGAAATAATGGTCATAAGTGCTGAGTTTTTGCTGTAACATGTACTGTAATGAACGTAACCCTCGTTGAGGTTAAGTTTTCAGTTTTTTGTGCTTGAATAGTGTGGTGCTTGTTTTTTTTTTAAATGGTCTGTCTATGAGAAGCCTGATGTTAGAACTTGGAAGTCAAAGATTTAATGAACACAACTTCAGTACCTGTAAACAACGAATGATCACAATTTTCAGTATAGATGTTTGTTGGAAGTGGTTATTGTTAAATTTATAGCAGCTGCAAGAGCCATTGTCCGGGAGGATGGCAAAGACCCTAGCTGAGATCTAGGGCACCCAGTGCACTCCTAGGGTACTTGGTCTGGGACCAAACAGTCAGTGCCATGGCAAAAGACCCTTGTTAGGGCCCCCAGTATATGACCGGGGTTCTTGGTTTGGGACCAAGCAGTAAAGACCCCTGAGAGGGCCCCCAGTATATGACTGGGGTTCTTGGTCTGGGACCAAGCAGTTAAAGCCCCTAGATATGTCTAGGGCCCCTGGACATGGTCCAGGGTACCCATGCCTG